>JAHFWF010000172.1:636664-793137 GCA_022545495.1 Chrysanthemum lavandulifolium | reverse complement strand
ATGTAACACCCCAAAATTATCGCAATGAAGATTGTGTCACCGGGTATTACTTCATAGTTCACAACACAAGTTACAGAAAACGAATCTAAATGAGACGTTTTGAAATGAATTATCATTCGATTAAAATATCAGAGTTTACAAACCGGTCCCACAAGTTTGTACAATTATAAAAAGTACAACATAAAAGTTATAATGTTTTTCGAATGATAATATATGCATTGTCTTCAAAATGTTTTTCCGTGCGCCTTCACATGCCATGCCAGCTAATTCCTTTCGAACCTGAGATAACATGCTAAAAAGTGTCAACACAATGGTTGAGTGAGTTCATAGGTTTGTAAGCAAAACAGTTGATCCCAATATTTCAAGTTTTAGGAAAAACAGTAGTGGACAATATAGTTTGTAGTATAATTGCAATGTGTACAATTATCTTCTTGAAAGTTATTATTGCTCTAAGCTCATGGCACTCACGATCGATCGTAGTATATATATCACCGCGATATATATAGATAAATAACTTGCCCCGGTAGGTATTTTGCCCTATACCTAGATAATCTCAAATATAGTGCGCCTTGTTATTTCCGATAACATAGACGGGTTCACAATTCGATAGGCCTATCCACAATATTTGCGCCACCCCAAAGGATTAGTGGTCCATGATGTTGGGGACTTTGGCATAAACAACTTAGTGGTTTGCAATAATACAACAAGGCATTCGGTTTACAAGTAATTGTCCATAATAAAGCATTTTAGCATATAGTAAAAGCAGAGTATGTATCTCCCAAAGAGTTTATAAAATAGTTAAACAAAAGTTGGGGCTATGAAACTCACAGAGTGATCGCAATGAGTATAACGATATAATGTTTATCAACGGTAGAGTATGGCAAGATCACGATCTTTAATGATCACCTATGAAAGCATAGTATTCGCGTTTTAGTATAGTGTACGATATAAGTGTACAAGTATATGTAGTATGTTGGCTTTCAATATGATGTTGTACATGAATCTTAAGTTGATGTATCCCCTTAAGTGTTGTTTGGCCTATAGCCCTTTTTATAAATAACCTCGTACCATCATTCGGCTATCAAAATCAAGAGGTCGTGTAGTGAATGTATGAGGAGCCAGGACACTTTAAATCGTAAATCCACAACTCGTCGATACGACACCCCGAAGAGGCCTCTTATGGTAATGAAATTCCTTACTATTATTGTACTTGTCATTTATAAGTAAGTATTTGACGAGACAAATGTTATATAAAACATGTGTCGGTTTCACAAAGACTATTGATTAACTTGTGTGACGATATGATGATATAAGTTGTGTGTCGTGAAGTAATTTAAGATGCCATATGGTCATTTACTTAGTTTGTCAAAGTGTAGCAAAGTCCAATCCAATGAACCAAGTTTTTAAACAAGACTCCACCATTAAGTCCAAACTAGCCATGCGGCTAAATTATGTTTAAACAACTTTGAAACAATAATCATGGTCACATCTAGTGGTTATATTTAAGTTAAAATAGCTTGAGACATTAGCCTTGGTTTAACCTTGGCTTTGTTTTGGTTCCAAAGAATCAAAAATACAATTAAGTTTCCATGACCATGGTTGTTCTCTTTTCTAGTCACAACAGGTCCGTTTAGTATTTGCTGTTTTTAAGACTTTCCATTCACTTTCTGCTTATGTGCTCGCGAATTTTTGTATAAAATTGCATTCCGAGCAACTTTCGTGTTTTACACTTTTGCTGATTCGGACCGAAAAGGGTTTAAATCGCTTTTAAAATCGTTTTAAAGCAAGCTTTTGATCTAACAACATATTCACCTCTAGACATCTTCATTTGGCCATAACTTTTAACCATAAGTCCTTTTAGGTGATTCAAAAGCCCAAGTTTTAGTTTTACTTCCTCTAAAAGATTATAAAGCTTAATCAAGTCCAAAGTCCAAAGTTTACTTATATCAATTGTCTAATAACAAGTAATTACCTATATTTCATTACGTAGAAAATTTGGTCGCACATTCAGCCCTGCCAAAACGACCATAAGTTGAGTTCTACAACTTGTTTTGACACGCGGCTTTCGCCAAACTTCAAGTTTATGTCTTAGCTACATTTCATAAAACTGAGTCGACTTCCAGAAATGACCAGAACGATGGGCTTTTCCCAAATGAAGTCTGATATGCAGATTCTGACATGTTTTGCCATTTTGGCTCTCATTTACTCATCGGGATGAGTTATGAGGTGCGCCACCCGGCGAAACGACCATAAGACATAGCTCTACAAGCCTATCTTACTGAATTAACCTCAACATTTACTGAGATGATCAGTTTAATAAATCTTTGGGCCTGTTCCAGATTTCAACTTACAAAACCCACCTAAGGCTTGTTTTAGCTTATTTTTCATGCTACAAACTTCATGTACAACATCAATCAAGCCATATTACATATACTACTTATATCAAATTTACATCCAATAAATATTATTACAACCATATTGAATGAATATGAAAATAAACTCAAACCTTACAAGGATAGGTTGACAAGTTACTAGAATAATCAATCCTAAACCCTTTCTAATCTTCACCCTTGTCTTGAATCTTCAACCCAACCTTGGTTTAGCCTTAGAAAACCTTTGTTATAACCCTTGTAATATCCTCATAACCTCAGCCCTTGAACCTCCTAATCAACTTGATAAAACTCTAGAATGACAAGCTTGTTGGAGGAAAATAAACCAATAACTATCAAGAGCACCATGAACCTTCAATATAAACACATAAACTAGCCAAGAAATTTGATGGTGATAGTGTTTGGGGCTGATTGAGTTCACGACAGAAATGGGATAAGATGGAGAGAAAGTTGGTGATTTTTTTTTTGTATCAAAAGTGATGTATAGGTAAGACTTTATTGTAACATGCAAGTACTAGATGATATGTGTCACAACTTTGTGTAATATTTGAACAACACATCAAAGATGTGTCATACATATGAAGTGTGGCACAAGGATAGGAAAACCCCAAGTGAGAAGCAATCTTTGATCTAACTTTTGCTTGTAAGAAATAGATAAGTATTTTGATTAGGTAGCTTATGAGTTAAGGGATGACAACACAAGGACACATGTCCTAGTGGTTTAGACGTGTCCTCATAGGAAAAAGAAAGGATTTTGGTGATCATTTTACATTTACTCAAGTGTTTAGTGGTATAGTTTGGTCCCGGTAATTACTAATGTTAAGCCCTTAATTCATGAAACTTAAAATTGGGTAACACAAAAATATAATACTTATGAAAATGTCTAAACTTATCAATATACTCCAACCAAGTATATTAAAAGTGTGATAAGTCTATTTGGGTGTGTCTATATTTTAAAACCTAATAACGAGGTTCGAAAGCACGCCAGACACGTAAAGAGTAAAATATTTACGTAAAACTAACAAAGCGACAATAGTTCATATAAAATATGACTATTGGTGATATTTGAGTATTTTGAACACCTAGACTTATCGTAGTCTTATGTTGACCGCAAGGAAAGTTTACACGATTAAACTTTCGTAATTATTAAAGTAACAACTTTAAATAATTATTTATAGCCAAAGGTGAACAAAAATATTCAAAGTGTAATAATCCGAAACAGATTGAATTATTTAACTTGGGAAATTACTGGTTACTACCAGCATGTGATTTGCTTTACGTTATGGTAAAAGTCAATTAGTAAAAGTCAAAGTCAACTTTAAGAAGTCAAAGGGTAAAATAGTCATTTTACCTTATGAAAATTTACGGGTGCTACTGACCTCCACCGCTACGGAAATCATGTCCTCATGATTTAGTTCGTATATGAGTTAATGATGTTCCAGAAGTGGTGAGGTTACTTATGTAATGGAACTTCGTCACAAAGTTCAAAGTGTGTTATCCGCTAACAAGATATTTGAGTTCATCTTCACGCTCCACGTGAATTGTGACCTCTTTTGAGTTCCATTGAGTGTTGAAAATAGGAATGCAACTTTGCTTAAGTCGCTTGACCTCATGGTCCATGATCTTAGTAGATTCTCGATAAGATCAAACGAAATCAACTGGATCCTTTCCGAGAAATAGGAGTATCTCATCAAGATGACACTTCTTCGAATGCACACACGAAAGGCGGTGTGTAAACTGCCAAGTTAGGGTAGTAGCTTGAGTCTGAAAGCTACCAGACCAATTCTTGCTAATATCGTATAAAGTCCGATATATCTTAAGTTTGGTTTTTCTAATTTCCCCAAATGAATCATACCTTACCGTAATGAGGCTTTCAACAAAACCTTAATCCTAGTATGATATTTTGAAATTTAATGCTTACATCTGTATAACCTTTTCGATGATAATGTGTGGCCTAATATTGCGGAGCCAGGAAGTGAATGTTGTACTAGATTCTTTACAAGGATTTTGTTAATGACAAGCTCAGAAATTTTAATCAGCAATTGTGCTAAAGATTGCAAAGTCAAATATGTTGCAAGCATGCTCTTGGACAATGCTTTGTCATGGTAAAATGTTGTTGCTCAGTCTATTAGTTATTGAGAATACTCACTAGATTGCTTGGACTAAGTTGAAGAAATTGTAATCAAGAGGTATTGTCCTCGGAATGAGGTGCAAGAAATGGAGGTGAAGTTTCCTTGTTGTAAGTGTTGTTGATATCATAACTTATATTCGTCGCTTTCAAGCGTTGGCAATAGTGTGCCCAATGATGGTCTCAACCAACGAGAGGTTATGGGAAGAGTTCATCTGAGAACTTCCATCCAGTATTCAAGAGAATGTAGCTTCGTTTGATCACTCACACAAGATGAAACAATTCACATGTCTTGTAACCTAGTGGATCAAGTTATGCGAGCTTAGACTGCTCAAGGATCTAACAATAGCAAAATAACAATTGTAATGACAATAGCAACAAACGGTGGTGGGATGTGGCAAGTGAGAACCTTTCGAGAATTTATGTTCTCAAAATAATGGCCAACCAATAGGAGAAGTTCGTGGGAAAACTTATGTGACGGATGGTGTGATACTGTACCCAGTTTGTTTGTTCGAGACTGAACTAAATCCATTAGTTCAAGAATGTAACAAGATCGTTAGCTCAATAATATGGAATACTTTGACTTATGCGACTCGTGCATAATCAAGTCCGTGGCATCCAAATTATGTCCTTGAAACATCTGATTCCATCCGGTCGGGTTTCAATTATGTTCTTGAAACATCTGATTCTATCAGGTCGGGTTTCAATTAAGTTCTTGAAACATCTGATTCTATCAGGTCGGGTTTCAATTAACTTTAACCAATTTCGTTCGCTCAACAAACGATCCATGTTTGTGAGGATTTGTAACATAAAAACTAATATATTAAGAATGAACTTAGGTTGTTCAAATGAGGTCTTAAGATTTTTGCTGAGTGCTAAAACACTATCGTATTTTCTAGATCTTTTCAAAGAATACTAGTGATTCTCGAGTTCAAGTTCATACTCATGTCATATCGGATACAAATAAGCCCACTCATTTATAATTCATTACTTACATAAAGAAGCGTCCCAATTTATGTAAGTAAGAAACTATAAACTTATGGTTCGGCGATTTGCAATTTCTTTATTTAAATGAAAAGGCGTCCCAGATCATTTAAATAAGGACCTTCCAAATCATCCTACTTAAGAATTTCCGACACAACACTCATACTTAATCGATGAGTTACAAGGTGGTGTATTTCGAGATGACGTAGGTGTTCCAAGAGTATGGAATGAATGTTCTCACTCATCTTCGAAGACGAGGAGTTAGATAATCAAAGAGAATCAACATAGTGTTCAAAAGAGTTGGTGAGTTCATAGTTATGAAGTAGTTTTCTCACAATGTTTGAGAAATACCAATGAGACCATTGTGCACACACACAATGTCTGAGAAATAGATAAAACTATTGTGTATCTCTTTATGTCTAAGATATATTTAGGCCAATTGTGTATCTCACGATATCTGAGATATGTCTAAGTCAATTGTGTATCTCACGATGTTTGAGATATAAAGAAGACCATTGCATACTTACAATGTCTTAATAATAATGAGACTATTGTATCAACTACAACGTCTAAGAAAGTTTCGTAGATCACACAAATGTATATGATCAGGGATATCTAGTTGTGCCCTAATGCCTTGGAATAGGCATATTCAGTTATTTTTAGTCAATCAATATAAACAGTCTTTATATAAATAACATAGTATTGTTTTAAGGAGTAGGCATGGCGCACGGAATGTTGAAGACATCAATGAGTGATACGGGGTAACTGTAATATATAGTTATAGCTTAGGTTCACATGCAACCTGGTTCTCTATAACTGAAGCTCTGATACCAATCTGTAACACCCCCAAAATTATCGCAGCGGAAGATTGTGTCACTGGGGTATTACTTCATTGTTCACAACACAAGTTACAGAAAACGAATCTAAATGAGACGTTTTGAAATGAATTATCATTCGATTAAAATATCAGAGTTTACAAACCGGTCCCACAAGTTTGTACAATTATAAAAAGTACAACATAAAAGTTATAATGTTTTTCAATGATAATATATGCATTGTCTTCAAAATGTTTTTCCGCGCCTCACATGCCATGCCAATAATTCCTTCGAACCCGAGATAACATGCTAAAAAGTGTCAACACAATGGTTGAGTGAGTTCATAGGTTTGTAAGCAAAACAGTTGATCCCAATATTTCAAGTTTTAGGAAAAACAGTAGTGGACAATATAGTTTGTAGTATAATTGCAATGTGTACAATTATCTTCTTGAAAGTTATTATTGCTCTAAGCTCATGGCACTCACGATCGATCGTTGATATATATCACCGGCGATATATATAGATAAATAACTTGCCCCGGTAGGTATTTTGCCCTATACCTAGATAATCTCAAATATAGTGCGCCTTGTTATTTCCGATAACATAGACGGGTTCGTCAATTCGATAGGCCTATCCACAATATTTGCGCTCACTCCCAAGTGATTAGTGGTCCATGATGTTGGGGACTTTTGGCATAAACAACTTAGTGGTTTGCAATAATACAACCAAGGCATTCAATTTACAAGTAATTGTCCATAATAAAGCATTTTAGCATATAGTAAAAGCAGAGCATGTATCTCCCCAAAGAGTTTATAAAATAGTTAAACAAAAGTCGGGGCTATGAAACTCACAAGAGGATCAAGAAATGAGTATAACGATATAATGTTTATCAACGGTAGAGTATGGCAAGATCACGATCTTTAATGATCACCTATGAAAGCATAGTATTCGCGTTTTAGTATAGTGTACGATATAAGTGTACAAGTATATGTAGTATGTTGGCTTTCAATATGATGTTGTACATGAATCTTAAGTTGATGTATCCTTATGTTGTTTGGCCTATAGCCCTTTTATAAATAACCTCGCACCATCATTCGGCTATCAAAATCAAGAGGTCGTGTAGTGAATGTATGAGGAGCCGTGACACTTTAAATCAGAATCCACAACTCGTCGACACGACACCCCGAAGAGGCCTCTTATGGTAATGAAATTCCTTACTATTATTGTACTTGTCATTTATAAGTAAGTATTTGACGAGACAAATGTTATATAAAACATGTGTCGTGTTTCGTCAAAGACTATTGATTAACTTGTGTGACGATATGATGATATAAGTTGTGTGTCGTGAAGTAATTTAAGATGCCATATGGTCATTTACTTAGTTTGTCAAAGTGTAGCAAAGTCCAATCCAATGAACCAAGTTTTTAAACAAGACTCGACCATTAAGTCCAAACTAGCCATGCGGCTAAATTATGTTTAAACAACTTTGAAACAATAATCATGGTCACATCTAGTGGTTATATTTAAGTTAAAATAGCTTGAGACATTAGCCTTGGTTTAACCTTGGCTTTGTTTTGGTTCCAAAGAATCAAAAATACAATTAAGTTTCCATGACCATGGTTGTTCTCTTTCTAGTCACAACAGTCCGCTTAGTATTTGCTGTTTTAAGACTTTCCGCTCACTTTCTGCTTATGTGCTCGCGAGTTTTTGTATAAAATTGCATTCCGAGCAACTTTCGTTTTACACTTTTGCTGATTCGGACCAGAAAAGGGTTTAAATCGCTTTTAAAATCGTTTAGCAAGCTTTTGATCTAACAACATATTCACCTCTAGACATCTTCATTTGGCCATAACTTTTTAACCATAAGTCCTTTTTAGGTGATTCAAAAGCCCAAGTTTTAGTTTTTACTTCCTCTAAAAGATTATAAAGCTTAATCAAGTCCAAAGTCCAAAGTTTACTTATATCAATTGTCTAATAACAAGTAATTACCTATATTTCATTACAGAAAATTTGGCTGCACATTCAGCCCTGCCAAAACGACCATAAGTTGAGTTCTACAACTTGTTTTGACACGCGGCTTTCGCCAAACTTCAAGTTTATGTCTTAGCTACATTTCATAAAACTGAGTCGACTTCCAGAAATGACCAGAACGATGGGCTTTTCCCAAATGAAGTCTGATATGCAGATTCTGACATGTTTTGCCATTTTGGCTCTCATTTACTCATCGGGATGAGTTATGAGGTGCGCCACCCGGCGAAACGACCATAAGACATAGCTCTACAAGCCTATCTTACTGAATTAACCTCAACGTTTACTGAGATGATCAGTTTAATAAATCTTTGGGCCTGTTCCAGATTTCAACTTACAAAACCCACCTAAGGCTTGTTTTAGCTTATTTTTCATGCTACAAACTTCATGTACAACATCAATCAAGCCATATTACATATAATACTTATATCAAATTTACATCCAATAAATATTATTACAACCATATTGAATGAATATGAAAATAAACTCAAACCTTACAAGGATAGGTTGACAAGTTACTAGAATAATCAATCCTAAACCCTTTCTAATCTTCACCCTTGTCTTGAATCTTCAACCCAACCTTGGTTTAGCCTTAGAAAACCTTTGTTATAACCCTTGTAATATCCTCATAACCTCAGCCCTTGAACCTCCTAATCAACTTGATAAAACTCTAGAATGACAAGCTTGTTGGAGGAAAATAAACCAATAACTATCAAGAGCACCATGAACCTTCAATATAAACACATAAACTAGCCAAGAAATTTGATGGTGATAGTGTTTGGGGCTGATTGAGTTCACGACAGAAATGGGATAAGATGGAGAGAAAGTTGGTGATTTTTTTTTTGTATCAAAAGTGATGTATAGGTAAGACTTTATTGTAACATGCAAGTACTAGATGATATGTGTCACAACTTTGTGTAATATTTGAACAACACATCAAAGATGTGTCATACATATGAAGCGTGGCACAAGGATAGGAAAACCCAAGTGAGAAGCAATCTTTGATCTAACTTTGCTTGTAAGAAATAGATAAGTATTTTGATTAGGTAGCTTATGAGTTATGGATGACAACACAAGGACACATGTCCTAGTGGTTTAGACGTGTCCTCATAGGAAAAAGAAAGGATTTTGGTGATCATTTTACATTTACTCAAGTGTTTAGTGGTATAGTTTGGTCCCAGTAATTACTAATGTTAAGCCCTTAATTCATGAAACTTAAAATTGGGTAACACAAAAATATAATACTTATGAAAATGTCTAAACTTATCAATATACTCCAACTAAGTATATTAAAAGTGTGATAAGTCTATTTGGGTGTGTCTATATTTTAAAACCTAATAACGAGGTTCGAGCACGCCAGACACGTAAAGAGTAAAATATTTACGTAAAACTAATAAAGCGACAATAGTTCATATAAAATATGACTATTGGTGATATTTGAGTATTTTGAACACCTAGACTTATCGTAGTCTTATGTTGACCGCAAGGAAAGTTTACACGATTAAACTTTCGTAATTATTAAAGTAACAACTTTAAATAATTATTTATAGCCAAAGGTGAACAAAATATTCAAAGTGTAATAATCAAATGCATTGAATTATTTAACTTGGGAAATTACATGTTACTACCATTCTGATTTGCTTTACGTTATGGTAAAAGTCAATTAGTAAAAAGTCAAAGTCAACTTTAAGAAGTCAAAGGTAAAATAGTCATTTTACCTTATGAAAATTTACGGGGTGCTACATTTTGAGTTTCCAAGGTAAGAGCGCTAAGTTGTTGTTTATGATCATGTTTCAGCTTGTTCTATTTGAGACAACAAAGCATTCTTGGATGTGACTAGGTCACGATTCCGCTGCTCTAATGATTTTTCGCTTTGATGAGATTTAGCAAAAGCGACTTCAAAACCTTGTTCACGTTTTGAATTTTGAAAACGTTGAGTTGCCTTATTAAGCATTCATTATCCCTAGTTAACAGCAGCATTTTGTCCTTTAATTGCTTGCAAATTTCCGAGAGATTCTTGGTCTTTAATTAAGGTCATGAGCTCAACTTCTAGATGAGAAAAAGGTTCATCTTGTTCAACGCGAGTCTCAACATGATCATTAGTCGATCCTCAAGTATAACCACGAGTCAACTTGATTATCAATGGTAACCATAAGGTCATCTTGATCGTCAAATATAACTACGGGTCTATTTGATCATCTTCGAATGAGATGTAGACGCGATGTTGAACACTCGATCATTCTGGATGTAGATGTTGGCCGAGATATCGATCATTAATGAGTAAAGTTTGATCCGCACTCGAGACAAGCCGCCGCGTCATACACTGCCTGTGTCACTCATGTGGAGAGCTTGCATGTGTGCCATCAACATTACCGCTACATTAGCCTGCAAGTCCTCTATGTCATCATCATAATCAGATCCGCCATGAAGCTGTGTTCCTTGTTGGTAAGAGTTCCACCAGCCTTCATCCTTAAGAGCCAAGAGTAAAGCCTCTTGTGATAAGTGCGCCTTGTCCCGGCTTTGGGCATGCATTAGCCGATGACCCTTCTCATTATAGTTATAACAACGAAGACCATTAACCCCATTCGAGCATTACCCTGCTCAACCACTGAGCCCTTTGTTGTTGTGGAGCACCCATGTTATTCCTTCCCATTTGATTAAACCCTTGACCACCGCCCATCCGACGAACATTACCACAATCCGAACTTCAACATGTCCATTTTTAACAACAAATGATTCCTTATGTTAGATGAGGTACGAATGCGATTGTTGGATTTGTTAGAGTATCGGTCCGAAGGCTCTAGCAATCATGACAAACCCTTGTTGCAATGCATCGAAAGCTTCAGATCTTCATTGGACCCACCGTAAGTGCTTGATCATTGTTGTTGTTGTATGGAACCAATCGAGTTTCATGAGATTGTTGCTTTGATGGATCATATGGTGTGATTGTTGCGCTTGGTTGAGCAAAGGTGGGGATTTGTGAAACAGTTTGTAAGGTCGGGAATTGAGGATAACAAGCTTGAGCCCACAATGCTAATTGTTGATTGTCCAAGTGAAGGTGAAACAAAGTTGTCCACGGATAACCCTTTCTTTGTCAACTTTTTTAATGGGCTTCAAATAGTCGATAACAATCCGTATGTAGCATGATGAAGATTCTTAGCTTGTCGGATGAAATGACATACTTTTCCCAATCGTGACCAAGACTACTCAGAACTTAGTGTTGATGAGAATTCTTGGCATGATGATGTTGTGTTTGTCCAAGTCATTGATGATGTCTCGAGAATCGATGATGATATGACTCTAATGTCTCCGGGTTCAATCATGAAGTGTTCTAAGCCAAGTAGATTTTGGATTCCATGTCTTCTTGATTGAGTTCGCCTTCCATGAGAAGATGAATATGTTCCACATTGCTTTAGCGCCTTTTGAGCATCAACACTTCAAAGGATTGGATTGGGTAATCCCAAAAGAATGTATTGCATTGCTAGCTCATCGGCTTCAAATGTAGAAGTTCATCGCAAAGTGAGGTCGAAGAATTGCAATGTCGGTGACATCACCTCTTAGTGGACTAGCATTTGGATCTCCGGGTGTAATGACAGTAGGCATCTGAAATGGACCTTCCATGATGACCTTCTTCAAGAATTTTCCATGTGGCTTCTTTAGATCACAGAACCTAAAGAACCGTATCACCCATTGATCATAGTTTCCGGGAGTGAGCATTGGAGGTCTATCAAGTGATCCAGCTTCATGTATGGATTGTTGGCTACTTAGACCTTCACACATCTTTTCAAACCAAGACGGTTCCTTCATAGTATTCCTGGACGGATGTTGATTGTGAATGTTTGTGTAAGGTTGTACTTGAAGACTAGGTGGTGGTTGAACCATTTGTGGTGGAATTGATCCTTGTTGTGGAAAATGTTGTTGCTGAAATTGTTGTTGATAAACTTGTTGTTGTAGATTGAATTGTTGTTGTTGTTGACTGAGTTGTTGTTGAGGATACACATGAGGAAAGTAGTTAGAGTATGGTGGTTGAGACATCTTGAAAACTTGTGTTGTAAAATGGATCTTTGTAGTCGAATGAAACTTTGTTAATGAAGAGTCCTTAGGCGTATAAACCAAGCTTAGGCAAAGGAAACCTTAGGCGTAAAAACACCAAACTTACGCGTAAGAGAACTTACGCGTAGGATTAGCTTATGCGTAGGGTTAGTAAAATCTTAGGTTTTGATTAAACTAAAGACTTAGCAAGAAGAAACTTATGCGTAAGTTTTGCTTAGGCATAAGACGACTTATGCGTAAAAAAGCTTAGCGTAAGATTTTTTACTGTAAGCTTTTATGCTTAGGCGTAAAACTAGGGTTTTGCCCAAAACCTTTACACTAATCTCGGGTAAAAGATATCCAAAGTCGAAGTGTTTTCAAGCTTATCCAAGCAAGAAAACACCGAGTAAACCAAGAAAATCAAGATCAAACCACGGATAACTTACGCGAAGATTAGGGTTCGCTACTGTAGGATTTTCCAAACCCAGTTTTCTCGCCCAAAGTGTTTCTAAACTAGATTTTGTGATGAGACAGCTTCAATATCACCAAAATAACACAAAAGTTTGAAACTTGATGATCCAAAGCTTTAATACACCTTACGCGTAGAACAAACTACACGTATCAAACTAAGCTTAAACACGAAGAAATACACGTAAAGTTTGAAACTTTTTGCCAAAAACTTAAACTTTAACACCTAAAAACCTTGAAAGTACAAGAATCTTGGATTTGAAAGTGTAAAAGATGAGTTTTATGCGTATGAAAGTTTGAGTACCGAAAGTTACGCGTATCACATAAACTTCAATAAAAAAACAAATCGTTTCACACAACTATTTGGCGATTGATACCACTATTAGGTCACCATATTAGTAACACAAGCATCAATAGAAGAAATATAGACAATGTGATCGGATGAACACTTAACCAAACTCACACGTATGAATATTAAGAAGAGTTATGGGTAGGTGAAATAGATAAGTGAACAACCAACCATCTAAGGATGGTTTACACAGGTATTTATAGGAAGGAACTAGGGTAACATACAAGTTCCCTTCCTTTCCTTTATTGCTTTGCATAGGCTCATGGGCTTTCTACATGAGCCTAGCCTTGATTACTAACATAAAAGCCATAATTGCTTAACTATTACATATTAATTACTAATACTTGAATTCTAGTTTAGGAGTGATTCCAACAGATATCCACAAAGAATCCTCAGCATGACGACTCTAAGCACGTGAAATTTTCAAAACCGACCTTGAGGTTGTTCTTTCCAATTTTCTTGCTGTAATCAATTGGGAAGATATCATTCATTGAGAGCTCATTTGGTGCATTGACATTTTCCATTATGACGTCCATTTCGTGATCTGAAATGTATTGAGACAAAAGAACCAACATATCAAAACATATTACGTTAGTCAAAAGTTGATTTTATTGTCCAATTATTGAATTAGTTATGTTAATGAATGTTACGAGTTCAAAGTCACATATTGTGCAATAGTCCAAAGTTGACGTGATAAGTTACATGAGTATGTTAATTTAGAATGTTTAAAGTTCAAAGTTTACTTAATCATACAACATTTTAACATTTGTAGCTTATTAGTGACATTATGGTTTTGTGACATTATGAGTGACTTATTACATGTTTGTACGCGTAACATTTCAAAAGTTTTAGTTACAATTTGGCTTAAGCGTAGATTAGTAAGCTTATGCGTAAACAGGGTAACCATACGCGTAGGAGTCACTCATAGGCGTAAGAAAGCTTACGCGTAGGAATGGAGTCTTAGCACAAAGCTTACGCGTAAGCGTAGGTTAGGGACTTATGTGTAAGGTTTACTCGTAAGAGCAAGCCTTAAGCGTAGAAATCCAAGTTTATGCATATCCTTCACAGGATACATGTAGTTCCATTGTAGAACCTTATTCGTATAAGTTACACGTAAGATTGCTCTTATGCGTAACATCAACGCATAAGGTGATCCTTAAGCGTAAGATCCTTGTACCCTTGATTCTGAAACAGGTATGCGTAGAAGCCTGAAATAAATCAATCATAACACTCATATTAACAAGTTATTCAATCCCTTTTAGGATCACATGGCATACATATGACAAATCTCATACGCGTAAAACATTTCTACGCGTAGACATAAACCCTAGAAATTCAAATCATACTGGTAAGATATTTAACCATGGGAAATTCACCAAATGTTTTTTGGGACATCTTAGATGCTAAATGAGTGGTTTACAACAAGTTTTAACATCAGAAGTACCATGAATCAAAAGTACCCAATTTCACGTGTACATAAACCCTAGAGTTTGATTTTTCAAATTTCATGTTTCTGGGTATGATTCAAAGGTGTTAGAGGTTAATTAAACATGTATCAAACACTTCTCAAGCATCTAATTAGACAGAAACACTCACAAATGAAAACCCCCAAATCCACGCATAAACCCTAATTATGAGAAATGATTAAAACATGATTCTGGGTGAGATTTGTTGATAGAAATAGGATTAATGTTGATATTTAACCATTTTAACACACCCCATTTCACAATAAACACAGAATTCATCATCATGTTCTTATGCGTATGCGTAAAAACACAAGAATCATTTGTATGAAAAATCTACCCATTGGATTCGTTTGATATTAAAAACCAATGTTTGAAATCACAAATCAAAGCTATAATCACTTAAAATTCAGATTTTGTAGCACGGATTAGTGAGTTGATTGTTAGGCGTGGATTTTGGTGGATGAAAAATTAAATGAGGTAGTAAATGTGAAAATATGGTTAGGTGGAGGTTTTTGTTTGAAATTGTTTTTCACTTTTGACAATAATAGTCCCTCCACCATAACCATTTACAAACAATACCCGTAACTCCCACGTTGTTTAAGCAAAGACGTGAATGTTAGGAAATAGTGAATGTTTACAAATTTAAGTCCGAGGATAATTTTAAAACAGGAAACGTATCCACCATTATCAAAGATACAACCAATTTGGGTATTATGCAAGTACAAGGTTTTATGAAACTGAAAAATATTTACATTATCCCCCTCAACAATTATCTGTGAAAAATAATGAAATGTTTGAAAGAACAAAGTGTTGACGGAAGATTTGTACTTGCAATGTTTGAAGAAATTTAGATAGAAGAATATTTTTGTACTTTATCAGATTTTATATTTTTCTAGTTTTGTTTTTGATAAAATTATTTACAAAAGATGTTTTGGTGTTTGACTGGTTTTAAGAATGTGTACAAAGTTCATCCAGTTCCTCGGGAGTCAAACACCGCATGCCAATCTGGTGGATCAAATCAGTAAACCTTGCAGGAGCTAAGGCTTTGGTGAGAAGATCCGCCTTGGTGTTCAAGACCACAAACTATAATTCAACGGCACCTTTCCACATGCTCTTTGATGAAATACTATCAAGATCGATGTGCTTGGACTTCAATGTTGAACGGTGTCAGCACGAGATCGCAATAGCACTTTGATTGTCATAGTACACCGGGATTCTCCAAATACGAAACCATAATCGTAGAGTTGTGTTCTCATCCAAACGACTTGAGCACAACATGCGATATGGCTACATATTCGCTTGCTTGAGAACATCGATGTACGCCTTGCTTCTTCGATTGCCATGACACCAATTTATCACCAAGGAACTGCAAACCACCTGAAGTACTTTTCTGAGAATCTAAGTAAACTGCGTGATCAACGTCTGAAAAAGCTATTAGTTCAAATCCAGAATCCTTCGGATACCAGATCCATAAATTAATGGTTCCCTTGATCTATCGGAGGATTCTTTTAGCCTCAAAGATGTGTGTCTCAGTTGGCCATGACTGATAACGGGGGCAAAGATATACACCAAATACAATGTTAGGTCTACTGGCTGTTAGATACATGAGATACCCAATAATACTTTGGTATTTGGCAGGGTCAACCATTTTCCCATGCAAATCAGCGTCCAATATTTTGGTATGTGCCATTGATGTGGCATAGGTATCATAGCTTTGCATTCCATGTTTGTTTAAAATTTCAAGAGCATATTTGGACTGACTTAGGAAAATACCACGGGGTGATTGATGAACTTGTAGTCCTAAGAAGAACGTAAGTTCACCCATCATTGACATTTCAAATTTTGTTTTCATAAGTTTTGAAAAAGTGTTTGAGTACTTTTTATGGGTTGACCCAAAAATGATGTCATCCACATAAATTTGAACGATTAAAATTTGTGCCTCGTGATATTGTATAAACAGTGTTGGGTCGACCGGTCCTTTGACAAAATTATTGGATAGAAGAAAGGATGATAACTCATCATACCACGCCCGAGGGGCTTGTTTGAGACCGTAGAGAGCCTTGTTCAGCTTTGTAGCCGTGATTAGGGAACTCGGATCAACAAATCCTTCGGTCGACTAACATATACCATTTCCTTCGCTTTACCATTCGTAAAAGCGGTTTTGACATCCATCCGATAGATCGTGATGTTCATGTGAGCCGCGAATGCCGCATAAACGCATGCCTCAAGTCTAGCAACTGTGCGAATGATTCTTCAAGTCAATCCTCTTCTTGTCTATAACCCTTAGCCACCAGACGTGACTTATTTCTGATAATCGTACCTTTAGCATCTAACTTGTTTTTCTAAATCCATTCAAGACTAATAACATAGACCCTTGTTGGTTTTTCAAACAATTCCCATACTTCAAGACATTTAAACTGATTTAGTTCTTCTTGCATAGATTCAATCCAGTTGTCATAAGTCATTGCTTCTTTAATGTTCTTTGGTTCAGATTGACAAACGGTAAGTGCATAAATGCAATGTTCACCGTTAGTCTGAAGGCGTTGTTGAGTTACGACTGGTTGATTCGGGTTTCCAATAATGTTCACAAGAGGATGGTCTTTCGTCCAATGATGTGTGGAGGGTTGATGTTGATATACATTATGCAGATTAGGTGGATTCAAATGGCTTGTAGATGATTCCGCAACATCTGAAGTGGCATTTTCATTAGCGAAAGGATTAAAGAACGCATATGGATCATAATCTGTGGGTGTAGGTACTTCTTGATTTAGAAGATCATGTCGTTCGGTCATTGATGCGGTTTGTTCGGTCGTTGTTGTAGAATCAATTGGAGGTGCTTCTTCAACAGCTTTTTGTTGTTGCAGCGTATTAGGGATTGGATTTGTATCGGGTTGAGCAAAGGTAAACAGCTTGATACATCCGAGCACGTTGATCAATATCATCACTAAATAGAGGAGCAAATAATCGCTCCATTTAACGACGAGTAAGCTATAAGTTTGGTTCACCGATGATGGGGTTCGGGGAAGTTTAGATGGTTATGTCCGGTTCCAAGTCGTTTTGCTCGTAAGCCATTTCGTAAGCTCATCGAATTGGCATGAATCGCTTCCATAATCTCCCTTGTACTGACGATTCCGCATCCGTATCCTTTAGAATTTTTATAGTGTCCAACAAAACCCTATGTCGCCTTTAGCTTTGAGCTTTCCAAAATCATCACGATCATTATTCGAGTAATGAGAGAGCCAAATACATGAAAGTGTTTGAGATCTGCTCATGTTTATGGATAAGCTCATAAGGTGTTTTGTTGTATGCTTCGTTATCATAGAACGGTTCGAGTGTAGCATGCAGCTGACACGGCTTCATCCCACAAGTAACTGAATTTTTATCAACATCGTATTGCGCTTCCACTAACGCATTTGCTTTGCCTTTCAACAACTCCGCTTTGTTCTCGTGTCCATGCAATTGATGTTTGATGCTCAATTCCTACTTTCTCAATATTCACGAAGAGTTTGACTCACAAATTCGCCCTCCGTCTGCTCGATTTGTTCGACTGTTCGAGTCGAACTTGAATTTTCGTGAGAAAGGTGATGATCATTTGGAGCTTGATCTTTATCAAGAAAATAAACCCAAGTCCATCTTGAGTAGTCATCACAGCTATAAGAATGTAGTGTTTGCCATCGATCGCCTACACTCGCATCGGGCCACACAACCATGTGAAGAAGATGAAGCACATGTCGAGAGTCAGGTTCCACCTTTGAAGGAAAGTGAGCACGAGTACTTTTCCTTTGTTCACAAGTTGAGCATAGATGATCTTTAGAATACCGAAATCATGGAAGACCTTCAACGAGTTTGTATCGTGCAAGATTGGTTATGGTTTGAAAGTTCAAGTGTGAAAGTCGACGGTGCCACAGCCAAAATTTTGTTGATGTTGCCTTAGATAGTAGACAAATGGGAGATGATGCAATCATGTCTTGCATTGATATTGTGTAAAGGCTTGATGTGCGGTTTCTAGACATAAGATCGTTTCCTTGTAGATCACGAATGAAACAAGTTTTCTCCCTAAATGCCACTTCCAAATCTCCATAACAAATTTGACTGACAGAAAAGAGATTGTGACCGAGACCTTCCACATAATAAACTCTGCTAATTTCGATGTTCCCATTGATGTAATATCCATAGCCCATGATAGCTGCGAAGTGAACATTCCTAAACCTGACAGTGCAAATGAACTTTGAGACAAAGTTTAATAACAGTTTGAGATTGCCTGTCATGTGCCTGGAATATCCGCTATCGACAATCTAGAGGATGATCTGTATCACCTGCATTACACACAGACGACACAGGTGAGATAGAAGTAGAGGTGGAACCCGATGAGTTAGAGGGTTCCGTTACAGTTACAGTTGAAACACACATGTTAATGATTTTAGAAATCCATTTAAATCCTGGTATGTTTTGTAACCATCTCTACCAAGTCCAACTAGTTCGTGCTTTGGTCTTAGTGAATGCACTAGGTGATATTTTCTTCCTAGGAGGTGAAGTGGGTTCTCTGGGTTCATCAATGATCGTTGTAGAAACACTAGAGGGTGGTTTACCTAGCACAGACTTAGAAGCATTAGTGGGCCTAGAGGTATTCCGTTTTCTATTTTTCCGCTTACGAGATAAGATAGCATTAGCAACACATTTATCATGACAACCAGAAAACATGCTTTTACGACAACCAACACAAGATACTTAAAACATAACATTCAAAGTACTTAAAGGTTCATCATTCGTTACATCACTTTTGCTATTACATTTTTCTAACGCAATGTCTAAAGTGGGTGCAACTTGAGTTTTATTCAATGTCCTAAGGTGTTCTTCTACTTCAGAGGTCTTTATTGTTCTTCTCACGTTGGAACTTCCTATTCTTCCCGGTTTTGCTCTTAAGCGGTAAAGTGCTAACGCTGGGAAAGAGCAACTATTCTCAAGCATATGGAAGGAAGCACATTAGTATCTTGTGGTTTGTCATTAGGCGTTCTAGAGTCAATTTTAAACATTCTGGGAAAGTATGTCACACCCCAAATTACCCTGCTTTGCAATGAATGGAATTTCTGGGGATGACAACATAGCACCACAATCACAGCTTATATTGAACGACTAAAGTGTCGCTTGAAACGAACATCATTTGATATATTAAAACATTCAGAGTTACAAAGATAGGTCCCAAATGAAATTAGACATATGCGGAAAAATAGTTTGGTACAAGTCAAACGATGTTTGAAAATGTATAAACCATGTATGACGCGTCACCGCGACCCTATGATAAGTCCTTCCGTATGCCATGATGAATATGCCTTAGTTACCTGAAAATACATTGCTAAAAGTGTCAACACAATGGTTGAGTGAGTTCATAGAGTTTATGTAAGTGTTTAATACGTCTACCACAAGTATAAGTTATGTATGACAATGATGTCACAAAATGATACAATTGCTTAAGCACATGACATCAAGCTTGATCGATGTTCACCCCAACAGCAGTGTTTTGCCAAACAACTCAATAATGATAATGAAGTGAAATGCATCCGTCCGGTTGAATCGCCAACCCGGATGGAGGTGTCACCTCGATAGATCTATCCACTCACCGCTTCTATGAAATTAACGGTTCATGATTATGAAATGGGGAAATTTAATCGCAATGAGGTAACTTAAGCAATGTAATGAATTTGAATATACTTGGTATCGTGAATAAAATGATGTGCAATGTATTCTCCCCGTAGGATTGAAATAAAGTATAAACTTGAATAAAATCGGGGCTATGAAAACTCACCTTGCAATGATAATGATGATATAATGGCACATCGAAATGAGGCGCAACCTCCGACCGTGACCTATTATGAATGATATGTTCTAATGTAAATCATGAAACAATGTCGCATGCAAATCCATATGTAATCTATACCACTTGTATGCTTTTGAAAATAGAATTTATCGTCGAAATATATGTTTATGACATCTCGTCATGTTTATAAAATACTTTACAAGTATATACGTTGAATCAACATCCCACGATAGTCGTTATGTGATTTATTATGAAATTATAACTTTCATCGTAAAATAATGTCATTTGACAATTTCATGAAAGTGACTAAACGGCCTTGAAAAGCTAGTCGTAAATGGTGCACGCCGAGTGTTAGGAAACGAACTCAACGGTTTTGGGAAGCTTGTATCATTATCTCAAAGTTTTAGCATTTAAGTTTTCATCCTAGAGGTCTCGATCATGGAGAAAAATATAGGTAAAGTATGGTACTTGTGTCCAAAATATCGCTTTAAGGGTGGTTTTCGCAAAGTTTAAGTGACCGATTTTATTCGCTATAACTCCGCTGACTAACGGTTGGACATTTTAGATAATATGCTAGGCGAACTTACTTTTACTAGAAGACATCACTTTATAAAAGTTCCACATCAATGTTAAAAATGACCTTCAACATGGTCACTTGTTTGCCGTAATACTTGTCTAATAGAAATATATTAGTTTTTCTTATATAATATAGTTACGGCAACTTGTTTAAAATGTGAATAACTTTGTCGTTACAAGTCCGTTTTCACGCTTTTATATATCCTCGGAATCGTGATAATATATACTAATATATTTTTGATAAGTCGACACATTTTATAACGCTTAAAACTCATTTTGACTCGTAAAAAGTTGATAATACATGCTGAATTTTCTCGAAACAAATAGTTTTCGTCAAACTTGAAAATTCACATCTTCTTCGTTATAACTCCGCTTTTAACCCGCTCAAGCGACCACGCTGCTTTTAAAGTATATTTTCCAAATATCTAGCCCAAAATTTTTACCTACTGTCGAGAATTCCAGAATTTCAAAATAAGATCAGACCTTCAACTAAAGTTGTCGAAATGAGTTTTCTCACAAGAAACCTAATCTAACCAATTCAAACCAACTCGGGTTATTCTAATCCTACCATACACCTTCTTAGGGTGTCATGGGTTCCTAGACATCACCAAAAGTGATATGTTTCAAGGGATAATTTATAGGATGATTATAACTAATAATATGTAATAAAAACATTAAAAGTGGTATGGATCATGGAATTCATGCATGTTTTTCTTGTAAAAATAATGAAATCTCATAAATATGAATATGAAAGAATAAAAAAATCATGAAATGCTTACTTGAGTGATTGAAGAGTTTTAGATGATAGAAAACTTAGTTAATCTTCAAGGTTTAATCCTAAACCTTAACTAGCACACAAAATGGATCTTGTAAACACTTGTAGCTTGAAAAATTATGGATTTCTTCTTGTTCTAGACCTTGGCCGGCCACCCCATAAGGGAAGAGAGTGTTTTTGCTTTTGATACACCTTGAATATGTGTTTTGTAGGTGTTTTACTTTATTGGAACACTTATATACTTGCAAAATATCAAGTAAAATGTGTAGGTGTCCTTATTAGTAAAAAAAAACTTCTAAAGTGTGATGACAAGTTGGGGAAGGTCACTACGGGGTGAAAGGATTGGATGAATTTTTTTTTTTGATGTTAAATGTATTTAAATGTAGATATAATATGTATTTTGTAAATATATTTAGGTATTAATTGTAGCGTTAACTAAAAATAAATTTTAACGGGACAAAATAAAATGTATTGTAGTCATAAAAATTATAAAAATACATTTCTTACAAGAATTAAGTGAATAAATATTTATCGTGTTGAATTTACGAAAACAGTCGTAATTATATAAATATAACAATTTATATACAAAATAAATTTAAAACATTGGGTAAACTCATAATACTATCTTTATAATCTTAATATAAGTATAAAAATATATCGGGATAATTTTGGAAGTATCGGATCAATTGTTCAAAATAATTAATTACGACGATAGCGCTTTATTTAATAAAATTATATCGCTTAATGAAAAATGCATAACCATGCATGAATTAATATGATGATAATGATGTTAATGATATGTAGACTAAACCTAGTCTATATGAAATGTCCTCGATGATTGTTCATGAATTCGCAGCTAAACCATTAAGGTTACGCGAATTTGATACTCGTAAACCTAATTTACGATAAACGATGAAATAGTGAAGCGTGAATAGTGATTTTCTCCGGGAATGAATAGTAAATTTTGAAATACATTCTTAGAATATTACTTCGACTCCGAAAATGGTGAATAGTAAAATTTTGAATAGTAACCGGTGAATAGTAAATTCCCGAGGTGAATAGTAAAATTTGAGAAATGACCTGAAATTACGAGTTGTCACATTCGCCCACCCAAAAAGGAATTCAGTCCATGTTGGGTCCTACGGTGTTGTCGGTGAAAATGTGAGGATATTTGAGTCGCATCGGTTCGTCCAATGTTTTTCTGAATCGCACTACGCCTTTCCAAGGTGAGACTTTGAACATAAATTTGTTGCCAACTTGAAATTCTAATGGTTTGCGACTTATGGAACATATTTCCAATATTTTGCGTCGTATATCGACGTAGTTTTTCTATCTTTGTGTTGTTACTTGTAACTGATTTTTGATTTGTACGATTTCTTTGTTGTTTCATGAATGATTTATGGGCTAGTGAGTTGGACTTTCCTGATTTTGTTCCGTGAATAAGTGATTGACACCTCAACCATAGAGTGCCTCAATTGGTGTAATCAATATGCTCATGTAATAACTATTGTTGTAAGGGAACTTGTTCGATGAAGTATGATTTGCCTAATCATTTCTAGAAAATCACACATGCCTTAAGTATATCTTGTAATGTTTCAATTGTTCTCTCGATCTAACCATTGAGCTAAGGATAATAGGCGGTAATCATGTCCTAGTAGGTTCCATGGAAATCTTGAAATGATTGCTAGAAGTCTAAGGAGAATCGGCTTCCTTATATTAGGTACAACTGAATTTGATACTACGTGTCTCGTGCCAATTTCAAAATGTTAAGTCTGTCGAAAAATGACCTTATTGAAAAGAATAGATTATGGGTAACAGTTGTGATTCCTCGCGCTTCTAGTTCTAGCGAATGTCATGACTAGAGTCTTCCTTGCCTAAGGTGCTTTAGTCTCCATGACTAAAATGTTCATTGTTTGATTATCGAAGTGTTTCCATGCTCTATGTTGTCAAGTCACAAAACCTTAAATATTTAAGTGATGTGATGTAGTGGTTGATTTTCAAGATTTGTCCCAATATTGAGTGCTTCTAAAATATTTCATCACTTATGTTGTTATCATGCTAGTCTAGACATAGATATCAGCTTTTACTATGTCGAACAATGTTTGTTCTAATTTCACTTGTAGGTGTAGAGTCATTGATTGTCCACTATGTTCAAACCTGTTGCATCTCTTGATGTGAAAGTGAGGTTATCCGTAATTTCTAGAGAACACAAGGCCTTAGGGAAAGTTTATATCGATAACTTAAATTTAACCAAATTTTCCTTTAAGGGAAACTCATTGTAGGGAAGTTCACATATTGTTGAGGCCATGTTAAATGGAATGTTCTGTAGTCTTGATTAGAAGACTTGGTTTCTCCCTATAGTGTTGCTTAGTGTGTATTTGCTTCGTACTAAATCTTGTAACTCCGTCCAACTGATGCTTTTGAAATGATATAATTGGGCTTCTAGTCCAAAATAGTGGTTCGGAATGTCTCGTGATGTCTTAAGATTTTTGTTGAGTTTTGAATCATCCTACTACCTAGTTCTAGTCCTTGTTGGTAGTTCTGAAATCTTTTCATTGTTTTCTTGTATTGAGGAATCCTCCTCGTAGATGGTATAGGAAGCCTTTCCTAAAGAAAAGTCACTCCTCAAATTCTAACTTATCGGTTGAGTGAGGAATGAATGGCGTGAGCATCTATAGAGTGTTATCAAAATAAATATTTATGAACAATTTATTTGATTACAAAGCCTTGCTTTTGAATGAAGATTGTCTTAGGAAATTTTGAAATGATGTTTGTTTCTTTCATGACATAATTCTTCCTAAATTATACATAGGTGATCAGGCCATGTATAATCAAGGACAAATGATGTGATGCTTGGTTTTGTTGAAATGGTATTATGTTTCTCCAAAGTCTTAGATGGTATTCAACGTTTTGTTTTGTAAGATAATGGCTCAATAATTTTTCAGAGTAACATGAAAATCGTTTCGCATGATGGTCTTAAATAGTTGATAAAATGACCGAAAGCCAATTGATAGGGTGGTAAGAAAACAACTTGTTTTAAAACTTTATGAAACAACGTTTCTAAGATGGTGTAAAATAGCTCGAAATAAAATTAAGTGAAATAATTTCATAAAGTGATAACAAAATATCATGAAATAAGATTTGTTGGATGGTTGTGATTATCGTGGAGTTAATAAGGAATAAAAATTACATTAGATAGAAAGGTACCTATTATCTGTTCCTATTGATGGTCAAATAGTGTTTCAAGTGTAGGAATAGTAGATGGTCTAGCAGCAATAGCCCTAGAACTCTCACAGTCCTCAAGCCTATGAGATTGTGTAGTGCCTATAGTCTTAGTGATAGATGGTAATGGTGTATTGTTAGGTCACTAGTTTTCCAACACAAGCTTATAAGAGAATAGATGAGGCGATTGAGCAAGCTCTAACACATACACACGATAGTAAGTATACGGTTATGAGAAGATGTATGTGAAAGAAAAGAAACTTGAACAACCAACCCTCAAATGAGGGTTTACATAGTTTATATAGGCAAGGAGCTAGGGCAACACCCTCTCCTTCCCTATTCCTTATTGGGCTTGGGCCTCGCCACGGGCCTTCTACATGTCGGACCTTAAACAAACATAAAGGCTATAATAAAGCTACCTATTACATATGAAATATAAATACTTGAAATCTGTTTAGGAGTGATTCCAACAATCTCCCTCAAGTATATATGAATGTAAACGTGAAGGCGTTGATGTAATAGTAGTCGGACGCTCGACATTCTTCTTTCTTGTGAGAAGAATTGCCTTGGTTCGAACAATCTCCCAGTGTAGAGATAGTTATCTTTGTGCGGTTTTGCTTTGACGTCATCATTAACTTTGTTCTTGATTTATTGTTCTTTGTGGTGAAAGTGATAGTATGTTGTTGTCCGTGATCGACCGCTCGTGTCCGCTTCATTGCTCCAAAGGTCTCCACGTCATTCTTCAACATGCTCACACGCCTTTGACGGTGGAAATCAATACCGATGAAGTTCGTAAGTTTTTGACGTTGTAGATTCTTTGATTGAAGAAGAATCATTCTCGACTGTTGTGTTGCTTTTGGATAGAACTTCCATTAGCGATGATGTTGGCGTGAGCATGAGAAGAATCAAGACGATCATCCCGCCCCGGAGCTTCCATAAGAAGAAAACATTTCAAACGGTTAGTAATAAGCGGTTTCCCAGACTTACAAGTTTGAATTTCGAGTGTTAACAAAGATAGTGAAAACACAACTCTAATTCTTACAAAGGCCGCTCTCGAACTGGAGTCCCACAAGTGAGATAACGCGATGCACCGGGTACATCTACAGCCAGATGAGTCGCCGAGGTACACCAAGCATCACCACGATCAGAGATCAGATGAGACACGCTCCGCGTAATCCACGGGAGTTACCGCGACACCGCCGTGGTCGCTTGATGTTGACCTCGGCAGAGTTTCCATTCAATCACTAAGGATCACGTATGTGAACCTCTCATAAATGTTCTCGACAGATTGCTAAGATCCGTGAAGGACTCGATATGAACCACCGAATCATCAAGATCTTATTTGTTGATCAACAATTGATTAAATGTCAAGTGTTCCTAAGAGATCTTTGATGAATCTCGTGGCTCTAGACTCAATAGTGCGCTTTGGTTTTCCGAGCGGAGACTAGTGGAGAGGGTCTCCTTCTTCAATACCAATGATCTCTAAGAGAAAGCCAATAGTTTATGTAGGGTTCCCGTGAGAATGAAACAAGCTTCTGAGAGAAACTTGAGTGGCTAAGAAGGTTTAGTGCATGCGCCATCGGGTCCATGACGACTTTTATTCTTCAATACCGTGTCACTAAGTGACAACCAAGAGTATATGAATTGAACCCGTGTCGCCTAAGTTGAATAACTGGAGGGCTATTTCTTTTCACCCTTTACTTTACATTTCTTTTGATTCTTCAACTCCTTCTTTCTCCGATTCTCATTTTCTCCTTTTATAATCATTCCTAAGGACTTCTAACACTAACTAATGGTAGTGTCCTTGGGTAGATCCTCCGGCTCAGCGGATCATAGGACTGTTATTCCTAACCTTAGTTACCTTATAACTCCATGACTAACCTATGTTTGCCATTATAACCACCGTAAGTTAAAATATCTCTCAAAGGGTTTGTAAATGAAAACATGTTTGAACCACAATGAGAGATAAGTTTTTGCATAAATACTCCTCCACATGTGCTTAATAGTTTTATGGTTAAATGCACGAGGAAAGAGCGCACTTTCTCGAATTGATCCACTAAAGATAGACAATCTCCGCGAGACACGGTTACGTTGAATAGTTAAGGAGATACATTGTCAGCTTTTAGGTGACAACTAGCTCTAATAACCACCTTGAAGGTGTAGACAAACCTCGAAAGATTGTCATACCCGTCAGAGTTCATGTCTATCAAGAGCTTCTCGAATGGTACCTTCTACTAAGACAAGTCCTTTGCGAGACACGTTTACATCACTAGCGAACTAGCTTGAAATTATTACCCGTCCCAGACAAGTCTTTTCGAGTTACAAATGTTAAGGATCACAATTCATTGGTTAAGTCTATGCACACGAGAAAGCCAAGGGCTTGCACATGTTGTTTTACAAAACATATTTCTTATCACACAATTTTTCCCTCAAAATGGCATATCAAATTGTTATTTTTGAACGGTTCGAGAATAAATATGACCATTTTGAGTGTCATGGAAGAGTGACCATGTGAACAATTTGTGAACAAAGTTTTAATTCAAATACTCCCTCAATTAGTGATATAAACGGTTGAGGTTTTAAAATCATATGGAAGTACTTGTCTTTTGAGCAAAACCTTGAAAATGAAAGGTTTGATAGGTTTTACTCAAAATAAGAAGCTTTCGCTCCTTTTATAAGGATTGAGGCACCGAGGCGCACCACGTGGTCCTTTCTTGACAATTACGGGTTGTACATCGTTATGTGTGCACAAGCCATACACATATAGAATCATATATCCAAAATTATATGAAGGAAACCAATTAAGGGTACCGTGAAGTGCGATGATATTCCCAGAGTGCGCACCGCGCTGAAAGCCGGTGATGTTAATCCCTGGTCGACCACCAACATAGCTTTCCAATCGTGGGAACTCGATCCCTTCTCGAACAACCGCATCAATCAAGGTGATGATACGCCTCACATCCCTCCTTTCCGAGAGTTCCGGTAGCTAGATTCCCAACTTTCATGCGTATATCCTTCAATCAGACGCCAATCCATCCCTAACCAACTTCAATGTATGATCCCCAAATTTGTGGAGCTCACTACACGCCATTAAGCAGTTTCTTCAAGTTCACCGCGTAAACAACGCCAAAGGTTTGCCGATGAGCGTGAGTTGTTTAAGTCGGTTGATGTCGGGAAGATCAAGCTGTGGTGGAGTGAAGTTTACACGCTTTCGATATGATTCAATGTACCATCCGGATATCTTCGACACGCTCTTTGATCACTGATGCGTCTAATGAAGATGAGAACCGACTTGATAAATTCACGTTGAACGTCGATCGAGAATTGTCTTATACGACCGTACTTTTGGCAAGATACATGTCTTCGATGTCGCTGAGGACAAGTTCTCAAAGTCGACCTTCGAGAATCCATAGTCCTGTTCATCTTGTCGCTTGACTATGATATTCTTTAAGAATGTGTAGTCCCACTTAGACTTGAGATCAATGTGTTTGATGGCCACGATGTCCTTAGAAAGCATTACTTCGCATGTTGAGACTTCAACCGTGCACCGTAGTAGATTCTTCGACGCTCGTGCCAATGATGAATCCCATACAATGCATCTTGGTCGTATGCGCGCACATTGTCGAAAACAAGTGAGTTGCACGCCTCGATAGCTATGCGCTTTGAGTAGATGGCGGCGGGAATGGAAGAGTCAATGATGTAGTGTATTTTCTCGAACCATCGCCACCATGGAGAAGAAATTCCAGTCTTTGTTGAAGAAATATCGGAAGGAATCCGTGGTTCGCCTGCAGCCAATGGTTGGTAGAGGTTTGGTCCACGGTGTAGTATGGAGGGTTATCCCTTTGTGTGAAGTCAATGTTTGCTTCGGATTGAGCCAATCCATGTTGTTAGACATAGCTCGAGCGATGTTCTCAAGATGATATTCGACCTCGAGGGCGCTTTGAGTGCTCTTCCATAGTTGAAAAGCTTCATTCTTGATTCGCTTCAATTCAGATTTCGCCATTTTCTTCACATGGAACTTTTCTTGCAACAGCTTTTGCATGCTCCAATGTTGAACCATCTACCAATTCTTGGCCTTCATCGGGGTAGGAGTTTGATTGACAAGTGTGGAGAACCATTCATACTCTTCGGTTTTATCGTCATCTAGCCATGTTACGACTCCAAGTTGAGTCGTCTTCTTCTTTTTTGGAAGGCCGAGATGATGATCTGGTTTCGCACTTGTTTGGGTGAGGTGGGTTGTTGTCGGGCTCAAGGACCTCTTCATCGTCACCACCCGTATACTCAAAGTGATCACCGCTTTATGAGTCGGGGTGGTAACTCGGAATCGTCCCGAGGTTTATCAAGAGAAGACCGAGGGGAAGGAGACTTTGTTGAGAAGAAGTCCGTGGTAGGAGGTGGCATAGATGTAGATTGACCGCATCGCTTACGACGCTTAGGTGCGAGTCCTTATCCTTATCATCGCCATCTCTTGGCCGTTTGGGTTGATCGGTGACTCCTTGCATGATGAACTCGAGTTGAAAAGCAAGTAGACCTTCAAAAATTTAGCTTCATCCGAGTAAATGTTCCGGATCGCTTTGACATTTGCATCACTAGTTTAGCGATTAACTTCATTCGAGAGATCGCCTTCTTTGGCCATTGTATGTTTGACCAATGCGACGATGTTAGGAGTGAGTTGTCCGAAAATATTTCTCTAGTCACACCGGGACAAAGGTGTCGAGAAGAAACTTGTGGGTTTGTTCTCTTGTCGACTTCTCCAGCCTTTTGGACTTTTGGAACGATATCCCAAGGTACTTTTGAGTGTAACCATCAATCATTTCATTCAATTCCCTTGGCGATGACTTCTCATGAATTCTCGAATAGCTTTCCTATCTTCCGCATGTCGTCATTCTCATCATGTAAGCATCTGCATTTGTTCAAGATACCAATTAAGTTTTCAAGCATGTCCTTCTTTCTAACTTGTTTGACAAATTTTCACAATTCTTGCATGTGTTTGAGAAATCCAAGATTTAGGTGGTTTCTTCACGGATTGGATGATGATCCGTTGACTTAGTTGATGGTGGTGGTGATGAATGAGATGAAGAGTCCGATGATGAGGAGACATGAGGAGACTTCATGTCCTTAGGAGTTTCGAGGTTTTCTCCTTTGAGTGAGTTGGACTGTCGAGAAGAAACTTTGTATAATCATCCTCGTCATCCTTAGACTTTTCTTTCTCGCTTATCTGCTTCTCAAAATCATAGACAATAGTGTCCTCCATAGGTCGTTGTTGTTGCAGAAGAGTGGTGGCACCAGCCCCTTATCGGGTTGATTAACCGCATCGAGATGGTTTAGAGCGGCGGCCCACTTGATCCTCCGGGCCACCCATTTGATCTTTAGCAAATTCTTGACCTTGTGAAGGTGTCGACTTTGTGAAACTTCTTCCTGTATACATGATCCAATTGCTCTTCTTCATCTTCGTAGCTTTCATCCCGAGGTACAAATGCGAGTCTTCTTTTCCTTTAATAGTTTGAGGACTTGGAGGTTTTGGTATCGAGGATTTTCATCCTTGCGCTTCGTAGAATGTGATCTCTTCATCTCTGTCAAGTAGCCTCGTAATCCTCGTCCCCGAGCCGCCTTTGCGGTTCAAGTGAAAGGATCGGAGTGGCTTTAGAGAAGGAACTTTCTTCTTAGGAGTGGGTTTCTTTGGAATGGGTTTCTTCTTAGGAACATTCCTTTGACTATCTCGTACTTGTGACACTTCCTCGCACTTCCTCTTCTCGGTTCTCCGACAGTGTTCCAATATTTTCGTCAAGATGACCAACTTTGCCTTGTCTCGACCGCTTCCGGATATCTCTTGTACGCTTCGAGCTCGACATCTTCGCTTAGAAGGAAATCTGGCAAAGACAAAGACCTTGTTTCTTTGTGGACGCTTTCCTTGATTCTCGACAGAGAATAGGTTCCGTCAACATGTCGTGATTGTCGGGTCATTGAGCCTCTTGGGAATATCGTGATGAAGTCCAAGTGCTCTCTCAGTATCAACAGCTTAGTATATCCGATGTAGGGAATCTTTGAGCCAAGTTTGTTGAGAAATGACATCATGTCATCCCAAATCGAGCCTCAATAGCGATGTGTTTTATGTTGACGAAGGCCCAAAATATTTGCGTTCTATGAGCTTAGGATGCTCATAGCCATCACGACCGTAAATGTACTTGGTGATGATCATGTAGATTGTTCTCCAAGGTTGAGGAATACTCTTAAGCTCACGAGAGAGTGCTTGGTGATTACTCCCAGAGCCTCGCTATAACCGATATCGATTAAGAATTGGAGAGTTAGCTCTTCACAGTGTGGCATAAAGTTTGGTTGGATTGACTTCGTGAATAAGGAGAGCAGCCCTTAAGTCTTGTGTGTAATAGTGACTTGTTTGTGGTTCGAGTCAACATCACGTGATCCCTTCCTTTGACCCTTTCCATAGTGTTCCGGCTAACCGCTGGATGTAGATCTCGTGAATGGTTGCCGAGTGAGTAAGCATGTTCGATACTCGATGATTCTTCGAATATCGATAGCAATAAGACATGAAGATTCGAGCAAGTGAGGGTGTCAAAGTCAACACGGAGGTTATTCTTTCCAATCTTCATTGGATAGCCATGAGGATAGATATCGAGAATGGAGAGAACTTGGTGCATCCACATTCATTTGTTCGACCATGTCGTGATCTCGAAATAACATTAGCCAAAAGAACCAACATATCGAGACATAATGTTAGTCAACGTAAGGTCTTATTGTCTAGTTATTGAATGTATAGTGATAATGATTGTTACGAGTCCTAAGTCACTTGTATGTTCAATAGTTCAATGATATCGTGAAATGTTTCATGAGTTAGTTAACTTTAAGTTTTAAAGTTTATTTTATCACTTATTGTTCACAACATATCAAACGATTTAAGTTTATTAGTGACATTTTGGATTCGTGATGATATGATTAGTTTATTTACAAGTTTGTACAAGTAACAATTCATCATGAGGGTCGATCCGTGGTTGCGTAGTTTTGGCAAAGATACGCGTGAGCGGTATGATATATGCTTAGGCGTGAGGCTTACGTGTAGAATCCTAACTACGCGTGAAGAAATGTTACGCGTGGAAAAAGAGTCCTTATGCGTAGAGCTTATGCGTAGGCATATATTTACCTTACGCGTAAGGCTACTGTGAAGAGTTGACCTTAAGCGTAGGGGTCATCGCACGATATCCTTCACGGGATACGCCGTAGTCCATTGTAGAACCTGCGTAGAAGCTACGCGAAGACAAGTCTTACGCATAACAATCTACACGTAAGGTGATCCTTATGCGTAGATAATCAAATGACCTTGATTACGAATTATAAGTGTAGCAATCACGAAATAAATTATCAAATCATCAAAATTATCACTCATATTCATTTCAACAATAAATCATGGCATGAATCATTCATAAACGATTCACGTAGAATATCTTACGCGTAGACTAAACCCTAGTTCTACGCGTATCAAATCTAGCCATGGATTATGCAACAAAGTTTTTACGGTATATCATAGAAGTTGTGAGAGCATGTAGGCCAATTTTATGAACTTTAAACCCTAGTTTCGAATTGATGACCAATTCGTGTTTCTGGGTGGCTATAGACTATGGAAATCATCAATTCAACAATGCAAAAGCATAACCCAACTATCTTTTTAACCAAAACACTTCATATTTGAAAATACCCAAATCGACTTTTAAACCCTAACATTCAAAACTCATCAATTAGTGTTTCTGGGTGGAGTTTGATGGTTAACAAAGTATCATTGATGTATAAGAAACGTTTTGACACAAACCATGTAACCAAAAACACACACACAATGATTATGTGATCATACGCTTATGCGTAGATCACAAAATCACGCGTAGCACACATTTTAGCCGTTGGATTTTCGTGATATTAAAACCCTTAGCTTAAAACTATGTTTGGATCATTAAAACACTTACAATTTGATGATCGTAACAACGGATTTCTTGAATGAATCTTAGCGTAGATGAGATTAGGTTTAGTAATAAATGTGAGTGAAAGAATTAGGTGAGAGGTGTTTTATTAAAGTTAACTTTAAACTTTTGGCAGTTTTAGTCCCTCCACCTTTGCCTTTTTCAAACCAAGCCATTTAACTTCCATTATGGTTACCAAACGAAGATTTTAGGAAAGGAACATGACGACACTCCCCCTCGACTTGAGAAAATAATGAAAGGTTATTAATATAGGTCCGAGGAGTGTCTTTGAATCGGAAAATGTACCACCATTTGTAAAAGAATCAACCGAGATGTGATAACATGCAAGTACACGATGTTTGAAAAGCAGCTAAGAGTTAATTTTCTCCCCTCAACACTTGATCGGAAAATACTGAATTTTGAAAGATTGAAGTGTTGACTGAAGAAATGTACTTGCCATGTTGAAAGAAATATAGATTAGAAGAATATTTTGTTGTTTTATCGGATTTTATATTTTTGTATTTTGTTTTTGAAAATTTATTTACAAAAGATGTTTTGGTGTTTGTGAGTTTTTAAGACTGTTTTAAGAGGTCATCCAATTCCTCTTGAGTCAAACACCTCATACCAATTCGGTGGACCAACTCATTAAACCGAAGCGGGAGGCAAGGCTTTCTTCACCGATGATGGGGTTGAGGGAAGTTTAAACGGTTGTGACCGGGTTCTAAGTCGTTATACTCGAAGCCATTTCCGTGAGTTCATCGAAATGAGCATGAATCGCTTCCATTACCTCCTTAGTTCGACGATTCCGTATTCGGAAACCTTTAGAATTGTCACAAAGATCCAATAAAGACTCCAATATCGCCTTTTGCTTTGAGCTTTCCAAAATCATCACGATCATTATTCGGATAGCAAAGGGATCCAAATACATGAAAGTGTTTGAGGTTCGGTTTGTAGTTGTGGACAAGCTCAAAGGTGTTTTGTTGTGGCGTTTGTGATCATAGAACGGTTTTGAGTATAGCATGCAGATGATCACTTACGCCCATAAGTAACTGAAGTTTAGCATTGATTAACATTGTTCTTGCAGCTTCCACTAACGTTCGGTTTCGTCTTTCAACAACTCCGCTTTGTTCGTGTGTCCGCAATAGATGTTTGATGTTGAATTCCCACTTTCTCATAAAATTCACGAAGGGTTTTGTTAACAAATTCGGTTCCTTTGTCCGTCCGAATAATCCTCGACGGTGTTGGAGAGCGAACTCAGATCTTTGTGAGAAGGTGATGATCATTTGTGGAGCTTGGTCTTTGCTACGAAGAAAATAGACCCAAGTCCATCGTGAGTAGTCATCAACAATTACTAAGATGTAGCGTTTGTCGTTGATCGCTTGCACACGCATCGGGCCACACAAATCCATGTGAAGAAGATGAAGCACATGTCGAGAGTCGTGTTCCACCTTTGAAGGAAAATGAGCACGAGTGCTTTTCCCTTGTTCACAGTGAGCAAAGGTGATCTTTTGAATACGGAATCGTGGGAGTCCTTCAACTAGTTTGTGTCGAGCAAGGTTGGTGATGGTTTGAAAGTTTAGATATGAGAGACGCACGTTGCCATAGCCAAGATTTTGTTGATGTTGCCTTAGAAAGTAAGCGGATGGGAGATGAAGCAACCATGTCTTGCATAGAGATAGTGTAGAGACTAGAATTACGCGAGCGGACATAAGGTCGTTTCCTTGTAGATCACGAATGAAACAAGTTTTCTCCCCGAAGCGACCTCCAAATCTCCATCACAAAATTGACCTCATCGAAAGCAGATTGTGACCGAGGCCTTCCACATAGTAAACCCTGCCGATTTGATGTTCCCATTAACATAATCTCCGTAGCCCATGATGGTCGCGAGTGATCGTTCCCGAATCGACAAAGTGCCAATGAACTTTGCAATAAAGTTTGATAATGCTTAAGGTTGCTGTCATGTGTCGGGAACATCCGCTATCAACAATCAGAGAATGATCTGTGATCACCGCATTACACATGCATTTGACACGGATGGAATAGAAGTAGATGTGGAACCCAAATGTTAGAGGGTTCCAAAGCGATATATCGATATACACACATTCATAAGTTTAGGAATCCATTTAAATCCTAGTGTGTTATATATCCATTTCGCCATCTATAACTACTCTTAGCTTTAGTCTTAGTGAAAGTACTAGGTGGTACTACATTCTTAGGAGGTGAAGCGGTAGCTACTTGTGATAGCAATGGTTGCCTTAGAATCTAAAGAAGGTGGTTTACCAAGCACGGACTTAGAATGATTAGTGGGCCTAGAGGTATTCCGATTCTTAGATTCCGTAATTTAGAGATTATAGCTTTAGCGACACATTTGTCATGACAATCGAATTCATACTCTTTTGACAAATATCACAAGGTGCATCGACCGAATATCAAAGGTACTTAACTGTTTAGCATTCGTTACATCACTATTTCTATTACATTTGCCGACGCAATATCTATAGTGGAAGTAACATGAGTTTTATTCGTAGTCCTAGGGTGTTCTTCACTTTAGCATTCCTTATTGATCTTTTCTTAGGTCGCAACTTCCTATTCTTCGCTTTGAGTGCTCCTAGGCCGTGAAGTGCGGACGTTTGGAAAAGATGCAACTATTCTGTTTCAAGAGAGGGAAACACATTAGCAACTTGTGATTTGGCAGTTGGAATTCTAGGTTCACGATTACTAAGTGTGACCGGTGCTAATCTCTTAATCACAGAGGCGGGAGTAGTTCATACTTTCCTAACATTTCCGTAATTTAGAGATGGTGTGAATCGATCTTGATTTTCGTAACGAATATTACCAAAGAAAATTCATGACTTCTCTAGTGTGAGCTAGATAGTGATCAAGTTCATTAGATGCTTCATCTCGAGTCTTTTGAGTAAATCAAATATGACACCATATTCTGTTTAACTTTTAAAAGTTCTTGTTCATATTTTGAGATTTGGCTTTTCAAAGACACGTTTTGATCATCCAAGAGCTCAATTTTAGGATCGTAAGATGTTGCACTCAATTGAGCGATTTTCTTTGAAAACTAAGTTGATGGTTGTGAATATCTTTTCACACCAATGAAGACGACGTTTTGCATTGTAAATTTCCGTGTAATCGCTTATTTTCGACTTTTAAAGACTCGATCCGAAGCACATTATCGGTGTTCTCAATGATTCTACAGCTTCAACAATATCGGCAGAGATATGATCGATGCATATGGCAACGAATAGAATAGCACAACATTATGGATATCGACAGATAACATCTTCCAAGAGTCGATCAACATCTTTTCTCAACAGCTTTCTTTTTGCTTTGTGTTAGTAATAGATGTTTCGTTTTCTCGAAAACGTTTTCATTACCCCAAGTTCCTTATGAAAACCTTTTCCCGCACCATTGCACAACTTTTCAAGTTTTTAACATTAGGTAAAAGATTTTTCCGAAAAATGTCTCTTTGTTCTCTCGCCAGAGTACGATTGAAAATGTTCAACTTTGATTTCGGATCGATATTCTATCTCATGTTGTAAAATTTTGAGGTCGCCCATGAAAATGTCAAAATATCGAAGAATTTTTGATTTTCGGTTGTGAGTTTACTCGCTAATGGAAGGTAAAGGACCATAAGTTTGTGCAAAGACTGCTTTGGGATTAACAAGAGACTCGGGTGTTTTGATGATAACCTTGGGTGTGTTTGAAGAATCCGTTGGTGTGTGAAAGTGACCGCGTTTTGTAATTAAAAGGTTTGTTGTAAACAACGTTTTTAATTTAGATCGACTCTCGCCTTCTGCGTCTAATTCCTCTTGACGATGGTATTCAACAACACTCATGACAAGATTATCAATTTTGTATTGTGCAATCGGAAACTTCGTGAGTTGGTTTGAATGTTTTTGTGAAAGCTTAGGTTTGTAATCGCCAGATTTTTCCATATCCATTTGATTGGGTTTAAGGTAAACTTTTCAATAGTCATTCTCGATTCACCATGTTTGTAAACAACCGCTTTAAACTCTTTAATTTTGTTTTGCAAACCGAGAATTTCGCAAGAAGGTCATCTACCCGATTCGTTGAATGCTTTTTGTATGCGGAGAACTGTTTTGACAAGTTAACAACTCACCTTTAGCTTTTTGATTTTCCAAGGTGAGAGCGTTAAGTTGCTTTTTATGTTCATGTTTCATTGTTCTAATTCGGACAACAAAGCATTCTTCGAGGCGGCTAGATCACGCATCCGTCTCTAAATATTTTTCGCTTTGATGAGATTTTGCAAAAGCGGCTTCAAAACCTTTTTCACGTTTTCTTGAGTTTTGAAAAGTTGAGTTGCATTTGTAAACATTCAAAATCCTTGGTTAACAGTGCATTTTACTTTTTAAGGACCGATTTAATGCATAACATTCCTCCATTTTGATTTTATGGTCTTGAATTAACCGAGCAAAATCCGGATGAGGCAACAGATCATCTTGTTCAACGTGAGTCTCAACATGATCATTCGTTAGATCCTCAAGTATGACCACGGAGTCAATTTGATTATCAAAGGGACCATAAGGTCATCTTGATCGTCAAATGTAACTACTGTGGTTAACTTGAAAATCATCGAGAAGAAGATGTAGAAGACTCATTTGAATGCCCGATCCGTGCGGATTCGGATATTGGCGGAGATATTAGTTCGGATATGATGATGGTTTGTTCGGCACGAGACAAGCCATCGATGTCATACACTGGGCCTCAGATCACTCATGTGCAATCATGCATATTAGCCATCAACATAACAATTGATTCGCCGCAAGTCCTCCATATCATCATCCGAGTCGCATCGCCATAAAGCTCGTTTTTGTTTGTAAGAGATCCACCACTTCATCCTTAAGAGCCGGTAAGGCCTCTTTGAAATAAGCACCGCCCTAGTCCTTGGCTTTGGGCATTTAGCCGTGTGTCCCTTCTCATTGCGGTTGTAGCATCTAAGACCATTTAACCGATTCTCGAGCATTTCCTTGTTCCACCACTGAGCTCATTGTTATTCCTACCACAAGATTAAACCCTTGACCACCGCCCATCCGACGACCATAATCACGATTCGAACTTCAACACGTCCATTGTTCACAACACTTGAGTCCGTGTGTTAGATGAGGAACGAATACGATTGTTGATTTGTTGGTGTAACGCCAAAAGCATTAGCAATCATCACAAATCCTTGTTGCAATGCTTGAACGGATCGATTTCCTCGGTAGCTTCACCGACATATGCTTGAGCATTGTTGCTGTATGGAACCAATTGATTTTGTTGAGGTTGAGGTTATTCTTTGTGAAGGTGCGTTTGAAGCGGTTGGTTGAGTTCTTGGTTGAGAGGATAATTCGCTGAGCATATAAGGCAAGTTGTTGATTGTCCGGTTGTGATTGTTTAGCAATTTGAGCACGGAAAATCCTTTCCCGATCAACTTCCTTTTCATGAGGCTTCAAGTAATCGTACAACAATCCATAAGTAGAATGATGCATATTCTTCGCTTGACGGAGGAAAATGACATACTTCTCCCATTCGGACCAAGACTACTCGGAACTTAGTATTCACCGCAATCCTTGGCATGATGATGTTGTGTTTATCCAAATCATTGATGATATCCGAAAACGATGATGATAGGACTCTAGTGTCTCTCGTGTTCAATCATGAAGTATTCATAAGCCAAGTAAATTTTGGATTCCAAATCCTCCCGATTGAGTCTGATCCTTCCATAAGAAGGCGAATATGATCCCACATTTTTGTGCAAAGTTTTGAGCATCAACACTACGAAGAATTGGGTTTGGTAATCCTAAGAGGATGTATTCCATTGCAAGTTCATCAGCCTTCATAGTGTAGAAGTTCTATAGCATTAAGATCTCGCAGCAAAGAGAAATGTTGATTTGTTCATCTCTTGGTGGAACAAAGCTGGATCTCCTGCACAATGACAAGGGCATTTCAAAAGGACCTTCCAAGATAACCTTCTTTAAGAACTTTCCATGTGGCTTCTTCTGATCACGAACCTAAAGAACCTTATCACCCATTGATCGTAGTTTCGGAGTGAGCATTGGAGGTCTATCAAGTGATCCACTTCATGAATTGATTGTTGGTCGCTAAAGCTTCACACATTTTGCAAACCAAGTGGGTTCCTTCATAGTGGTCCGTGATGGATGTTGATTGAAATCGGTTGTGTAGGTTTGAACTTGAAGGCTTGATTGTGGTTGAACCATTTGTGGTTGTGGAATAGCACCAAGTTGTGGAGTATGTTCTTGATTAAATTGTTGTTGATAAATGGCTTGTTGTTGATTCCATTGTTGATGTTGTGGAGTTAATTGTTGTTGTTGTTGATTATAAGTGTGAGGAAATAGTTAGAGTATGGTGGTTGAGACATGATGATAAACTTGTGTGGTAAAATGGATCTTTGTAGTCGAATGAACCTTTGTTGATGAAGTGTCCTTAGGCGTAGGAAAGACAAGAACCAAGTAGGACTTATGCGTAAAAACACCAAAAGTTACGCGTAACAAGAATAGTTACTGGCGTGGATTTAGCTTACGCGTGGGTGAAAAAGACTAAAGTTATGCGTAAACAATAAGTTAGGCGAGAAAGTTAGGCGTGGGATTACCTTATGCGTGGGACTAGGTCTCGCGTAAGATGAATCTTAAGCGTAAGATTTTCTACGCGTAAGCTTTATGCTTGCGTAAGATTAGGGTTTTATCCTGTGATCTTTACACTTCACGTTGTAAGAGATATCCAAAGTCGACGTATTTTCGGACTTATCCAAGTAAGAAAACACGGAATAAACCGAAAATTGAAGATCAAACCAAGGAAAGTCTTACGCGTAATTTTAGGGTTTTGTTACGCCGTAAGATTACTCGTAACTTTGATTCTATCCAAATGTGTTTCTAAACCGCTTTTTGTTATGGAATAGCTTCAATAGTACCAAAAGAGCACAAAAGTGTGAATTTTGATGTACCAAAGTGCTAAACAAAGTTACGCGTAGAACGAAACCCTCGAACAAAACTTGCTTAAAAACGTAAATCCACGCGTAAAGTTTGAAACTTTTTGCCAAAAACAAGTATTTTAACACCTCAAAACATTGAAAGTACAAGAATCTTGGATTAAAAAGTGTAAAAAACGAGTTTTTAAGATAACTAAAGATAGCGTTATCTCTACGCGTAAGATTCAAAACCAAAACTTCAAAAAACAAACGAGTACACCCAACTATTTGGCGATTGATACCACTGTTAGGTCACTAGTTTTCCAACACAAGCTTATAAGAGAATAGATGAGGCGATTGAGCAAGCTCTAACACATACACACGATAGTAAGTATACGGTTATGAGAAGATGTATGTGAAAGAAAAGAAACTTGAACAACCAACCCTCAAATGAGGGTTTACAATAGTTTATATAGGCAAGGAGCTAGGGCAACACTCCCTCTCCTTCCCTATTCCTTATTGGGCTTGGGCCTCACTATGGGCCTTCTACATAAGCTGGACCTTAAACAAACATAAAGGCCATAATAAAGCTACCTATTACATATGAAATATAAATACTTGAAATACTGTTTAGGAGTGATTCCAACATGTATTAAATCATGCACGCTTCCCAAGCTGCAAGTCAGATGTATGAGTAGTGTCTATGAGATGTGATGGCACGGATGGTACTCTAGATGACAATGATGATGAAAATGATGGCAATGATGATAATGGAAATCCTTGTGGTGAGTTAAGAAAATAGGTTCATTAGGACTAAGCCTATAAGTTCTACCAAATGGTATGATCTGTCCCAACAGAATGATAAAAATTATCCTGATCCTACAGTGAATCAATAGTGTTCGTGATGGTGTAGGTGCAACTTAGCCCTTCTCAAAGGATTCAATCTTCACATCGGATAATATGTGTGGTAAGTCTGGTGTAAAGTCAACTGATGTACAAATTGTGATAGGGAATGACAGGGCATTCTCCACGTTGGAGTCTGATGTGAGTATGATGGGATGGGTATTTGAAGGCATCTATGTGACAATCGATTTTGAAATGAAAGTAAATAACTCGAATAATGTGCGTATAAAACCGCATGTATAGTGACTATGCACTTATGATGAAATGATGAGATGCTATGATGATGTAGTTATAGTCTAGGTCAATGATGCAACCTAGTTCTCTATAACTTGAAGCTCGATGCCAATCACACACCCCAAATTACCCGCTTTTGGCGGAATGGAATTTCGGGGATGACCGCATAGCACCACAATCACAGTTATATTGAACGACCTAAAGTGTCGTTTGAAAAGAACATCATTTGATATATTAAAAACATTCAGAGTTACAAAGATAGGTCCCAAATGAAATTAGACATATGCGGAAAAATAGTTTGGTACAAGTCAAACGATGTTTGAAAATGTATAAATCCATGTATGACGCGTCGTCACCGCGACCCTATGATAAGTCCTTATGTATGCCATGATGAATATGCCTTAGTTACCTGAAAATACATTGCTAAAAGTGTTAACACAATGGTTGAGTGAGTTCATAGAGTTTATGTAAGTGTTTAATACGTCTACCACAAGTATAAGTTATGTATGAAAATGATGTCACAAAAATGATACAATTGCTTAAGCACATGACACCGAAGCTTGACTGATGTTAGCTTCCAACAGAGTGTTTTGCCAAACAACTCAATAATGATAATGAAGTGAAATGCATCCGTCGGTTGAAATCATGAACCGGATGGAGGTGTCACCTCGATAGATCTATCCACTCACCTCGCTTCTATGAAATTAACGGTTCATGATTATGAAATGGGGACATTTAATCGGCAATGAGGTAACTTAAGCAATGTAATGAATTTGAATATACTTGGTATCGTAATAAAATGATGTGCAATGTATTCTCCCCGTAGGATTGAAATAAAGTATAAACTTGAATAAAATCGGGGCTATGAAAACTCACTGTTGCAATGATAATGATGATATAATGGCATATCTGAAATGAGGCGCAACCTCGACCGTGACCTATTATGAATGATATGTTCTAATGTAAATCATGAAACAATGCCGTGCATGCAAATCCATATGTAATCTATACCACTTGTACGTTTTTGAAAATAGAATTTATCGTCGAAATATATGTTTATGACATCTCGTCATGTTTATAAAATACTTTACAAGTATATACGTTGAATCAACATCCTACGATAGTCGTTTTGTGATTTATTATGAAATTATAACTTTTCATCGTAAAATAATGTCATTTGACAATTTCATGAAAGTGACTAAACGGCCTTCAAAAGCTAGTCGTAAAATGGTGCACGTCGAGTGTTAGGAATCGAACTCAACGGTTTTGGGAAGCTTGTATCATTATCTCAAAGTTTTAGCATTTAAGTTTTCATCCTAGAGGTCTCGATCATGGAGAAAAATATAGGTAAAGTATGGTACTTGTGTCCAAAATATCGTTTAAGGGTGGTTTTCGGCAAAGTTTAAGTGACCGTATTTTATTCGTTACAACTCCGCTTGACGAACGGTTGGACATTTTAGAAAATATGCTAGGCGAACTTACTTTTACTAGAAGACATCACTTTATAAAAAGTTCTACATCAATGTTAAAAATGACCTTCAACATGGTCACTTGTTTGCCGTAATACTTGTCTAATAGAAATATATTAGTTTTTCTTATATAATATAGTTACGGCAACTTGTTTAAAATGTGAATAACTTTGTCGTTACAAGTCCGTTTTCTACGTTTTATATATCCTCGGAATCGTGATAATATATACTAATATATTTTTGATAAGTTATCACATTTTATAACGCTTAAAACTCATTTTTGACTCGTAAAAAGTTGATAATACATGCTGAATTTTCTGAAACAAATAGTTTTCGTCGTCAAACTTGAAAAATTCGCATCTTCTTCGTTATAACTCCGTTTTAACCCGTTCAAGCGACCACGTTTTCGTTTTAAAGTATATTTTCCAAATATCTAGCCCAAAAATTTTTACCTACTGTCGAGAATTCCAGAATTTCAAAATAAGATCAGACCTTCAACTAAAGTTGTCGAAATGAGTTTTTCTCGCGCAAAACCTAATCTAACCAATTCAAACCAACTCCGAAGCTATTCTAATCCTACCATACGCCTTCTTAGGGTGTCATGGGTTCCTAGACATCACCAAAAGTGATATGTTTCAAGGGATAATTTATAGGATGATTATAACTAATAATATGTAATAAAAACATTAAAAGTGGTATGGATCATGGAATTCATGCATATTTTTCTTGTAAAAATTAATGAAATATCATAAATATGAATATGAAAGAGTAAAAAAAATCATGAAATGCTTACTTGAGTGATTGAAGAGTTTTAGATGATAGAAACTTAGTTAATCTTCAAGGTTTAATCCTAAACCTTAACTAGCACACAAAATGGATCTTGTAAACACTTGTAGCATGAAAATTATGGATTTCTTCTTGTTCTAGACCTTGGCCGCCACCCCATAAGGGAAGAGAGTGTTTTTGCTTTTGATACACCTTGAATATGTGTTTTGTAGGTGTTTTACTTTATTGGAACACTTATATACTTGCAAAATATCAAGTAAAATGTGTAGGTGTCCTTATTAGTGAAAAAAAAAATATCTAAAGTATGATGACAAGTAGGGGAAGGTCGGCTAGGGGGGTGAAAGGATTGGATGAATTTTTTTTTTGATGTTAAATGTATTTAAATGTAGATATAATATGTATTTTGTAAAGATATTTAGGTATTAATTGTAGCGTTAAATAAAAATAAATTTTAACGGGAAAAAATAAAATGTATTGAAGTCATAAAAATTATAAAAATACATTTCTTACAAGAATTGAGTGAATAAATATTTATCGTGTTGAATTTACGAAAACCGTCGTAATTATATAAATATAATAATTTATATACAAAATAAATTTAAAACATTGGGTAAACTCATAATACTATTTTTATAATCTTAATATAAGTATAAAAATATATCGGGATAATTTTTGGAAGTATCGGATCAATTGTTCAAAATAATTAATTACGCGATAGCGTTATTTAATAAAATTATCGTTTAATGAAAATGCAAAACCATGCATGAATTAATATGATGATAATGATGCTAATGATATGTAGACTAAACGTAGTCTATATGAAATGTCCTCGATGATTGTTCATGAATTCGCAGCTAAACCATTAAGGTTACGCGAATTTGATACTCGTAAACCTAGTTTACGATAAACGATGAAATAGTGAAGCGTGAATAGTGATTTTCTCCGGGAATGAATAGTGTTTCATGAATAGTAAATTTTGAAATATGTTCTCAGAATATTACTTCGACTACAAAAATGGTGAATAGTAAAATTTTGAATAGTAACCGGTGAATAGTAAATTCCCGAGGTGAATAGTAAAATTTGAGAAATGACCTGAAATTACGAGTTGTCACAAAGTATACTTGTGTTACTAATCTTATCTTGCTTAAGTTTTACCAACTCCGCTTTTAAGTCATGGATAATGTGTAACAAATCTTGATTTTCAGAGCTAGTGTTTCCATTATTTTGTAAAACTTCATTGATATATGCAAGATGATCATCAGCATCTTTTGACGCTTTAGCACGAGTCTTTTTGAGCAAATGAAATATGACACCATATTCTGTTTTGACTTTGGCAATTTCTTGTTCATATTTTGAAATTTGGCATTTTAAAGACACGTTTTCATCATCCGGTTGTTCTATTTTTGGATCAAAAGATTTTGAACGCAACAGGTTGATTTTGTTTTGCAAGCAAGTTCTCGATTTTGACAATCTTTTTGACACCATTGAAGATGATGTTTTGCATTCGAAAGCTCTATTAACAATCGCTCATTTTTAATATTCAAAGCCTCGATTTGTGACACATTATCGGTATTCTCAACATTATCAACAGAATCAACAGCGATATAATCAAATGCATATGCAACAGAATGTGATAATACAACATTTATGGTATCAACATGTATAACATCTTCCAAGAGTCGGTCAACATGATTTCTTAACATTTTCTTCTTACGTTTAGTATTTGAAATCGATGTTTCTGGTTTCTCGAAAACTATTTTCATAAGTCCAATCTCTTTCTGAAGTCCCCGTTCCCAATAAATTGCACACATTTTTAGATTTCGGACATGTGGTAAGAGCCCTTTCTAAAAAATATCCCTTTGGTGTCGTGCAAATGGCGATTGAAAATGTTCAGCTTTTATTTCAAAATTAACTTCAATTGCATGTTCCAAAAGTTTGATGTCAGACATAAAAGTGTCAAAATATTTTAGAACATGACATCGTTCAGCTAATGGCTTTATTTCACTAAAAGAAGGTAAAGGACCATTAATTTGTGCAACATTGGAGTGGGGACCATCATGAGAGGAGGACTCAAGATTAGGTGTGATAACCTAAGGTGGGTTAGAAGTATACTGTTGTGTGACGAAAGTTATGGCTTTTGAATAGTTAAATAGTTTTTTATAAACAACATTTTCCATTTTTAACCGACTCTTGTCTTCTGCATCTAATTCCTCAATATGATTATATTCAACAACACTCATAATTGAGTCATCGATTCTATGTTCTGCACTATAAACTTGAGGATTTGGTTTGAATGCTCTATGTGAAAAACTTGGTTGGTAATCAGCAAGAATTGGTCCATATCCATCTGGATTTGGTTTAAAAGAAAACTTTTGAATTGTTGTGATTGACTCACCATGTTTGTAAACAACATTTCGAAACTCTTTGATTTTGTGTTGTAAGTCGACATATTCCTCAAGATAGTCATCTATTTGTTTCCTCGAATGCTTTTGTACTCACAAACTGTTTTGACAAATTAACAACTCGACTTGGCTTTTTGAGTTTCCAGTGAGAGCGTTAAGTTGTTGTTTATGATTGTATTTTAATTGTTCTATTTGAGAAAGCAATGCATTCTTAGAGGCAACTAGATCACATATCTGTTTTTCCAAAGATTTTTCATTTTGGTATGATTTTGCAAAAGCGACTTCAAAACCTTTTTCACGTTTCTCTTTGGTTTCAAAAATGTTGAGTTGAAACTTATAGCATTCATTATCCTTAGTCAACAGTGCAATTCTATCTTGCAGTTTCTTATTGATGTCATTGCACTTTTCTAGTTGAGATTGGGTGGTCTGAATTAAGTTGGTCATGAGCTCAAGATCTGGATTAGACAAAGGTTCATCTTGTTCAACTTGAGTCTCAACATGATCATTATTTAGATCCTCAAATATAACCACGGAGTCAACTTGATTATCAATATTAACCATAAGGTCATCTTTGTGGAAAACTAGAAGGGGGTTGAATAGTTTTGCCGATTTTAAGTTAGTTTCTAAAAACTTTAGATTCAATATTATGCGAAATCATATGGATGAAGATAAGGTATAGATCTAAAAGTAATGAAAGTAAATAAAGTAAAGCAAGGGAAAGAAATGACACAACCAATTTATAGTGGTTCGGCTACAACGACACCTTCCTTGCCCTACTCCACTCCCTGAGTCACCTACTCAAGAGTCCAAGCACTATGTCAACAAACTCCTTCAACTTGGCGGAGAAGCCTGCACAACGTTGCTTACACCTTTTTCCGGTACAAAGCTAAATACCGAGTTCGTAACACGGAGGACCAAACCAACATGACTATTACACAACAACTACGTGAAATATCAAGTACAAGATCTTTGCTACAGAAATCTTGTGGATGAACAAATCAATCAAGGACCCCTTGCTTGGATGAGTTGTAGTGAGCTCGTGATCTTGCCTTAGAGAAGGACCTATATGAGAATCACTATTGAAGAAAGAAGAACAACTCTCTAGATCAAGTGATCTTTTGTTAGAATAGAGTAAGAGTATATGAGAGATTTAGAAAGAAGAGGGGTGAAGAGAAATGAAAAAATGGCTCTTTATTTATAGGAAAAATCTTGCCACTGTTCCACGGATCCCACGGATCCCTCCCTTAAGGGATCCGTCTAGTGTAAACCTAAGGATGGGTCATGGGTTATGGGTTGGTCCATGGGTATTTCATTACATATAATGTATCTAATAGATGCAATGCATCTAATCAAATGGGTATGGGTTAATACCATGGGTTATGGATATGCTCTATGGGTTGTGATTTATACCCATCCTAATAAACTATTACAACAAATGATTTATTACAACAATTTGTATTAAATGACTATATGTAAATGCTTTACCAAAATAACATGTATCCTTATAATTTTACTTATGATAACATTATATTTGTTATCAACAAAACACAAACAGATCGCTAAAGATTAATAAACGTTTTTATGGTTTATTTGTATTAACAATCTTGATCATCAAATATAACTACGGGATCCATTTGATTATCTTCGGAGTGAGATGTAGAAGATTCATGTTGAACACTCTAAGCCTCATCGGATGTAGATGTTGGCGGAGATATCAGATCATTAATGAGTATATTTTAATCCGTACACGAGACAAGCCATCGATGTCATACACTGGCATGTGTCACTCATGTAGAACTCTTGCATGTTTGCCATTAACATCACGCCTACATTAGCTTGCAAGTCCTCCATGTCATCATCGAATCTGCATTAGCCATGAAGCTCTGTTCCTTGTTGGTAAGTGTTCCACCGCTTCATCCTTGAGAGCCAAGAGTAAAGCCTCTTTCTGATAAGCGTTGCCTCTTGTTCTCGGCTTTGGGCATGCATTAGCCAGATGACCCTTCTCGTTGCAGTTATAGCATCGGAGACCATTAACCCCAATTTGAGCATTTCCCTGATCAACCACGTGAACCCGTTGTTGTGGAGCACCCATGTTATTCCTTCCATTAACATTAAACCCTTGACCACTATTCATCTGACGACCATTTCTACGATTCTGATTGTTGACAACAACCCTTCCATTGTTGACAACAACTTGATTTCTTTTATTTGATGAGGTGTGATTTCGATGTCCAAACCGTCAAGTTATCTCACACAAGCTAGCCACTTGTGAATGACTAACCGTAAGAAACTTAAAACAGTTCAGACAAACCAATAATAGAGAAGAAGTGTGTAGTATGTGGGTAACTCAAACGTGTTAGGTTTGAGCACCGAGATCGTTCCGAACGAGGGTTGAATGGAATTTCCAACTCACGTCTCGATTTTTGTGATTTGAATGAGAAAAGGGGATAATATGATGTTATCTAAACTACGGGATAAGGAAAGCATATAGGATTAAAATCTATGAGGAAAACCTAAGAATTAAAGCAAACTACTAAAACGCAAAAACGGGATTAAAACGAAACGCGAATAAAATGCAACTACGTCTATTCAAAATCCTAAAAATAACCTAAAATTACTTTTACTCTAAAAATGATATTAGAAAACTATTTATGAATTAAAACTATTTTTTAGGAATTTTCTGGAATTTATTAGAATTAAAAACTAATTTTTAACTATTAAAACTAAATTAAAATACTAAAAATTATGAAAATGAAGGGGAAAAATATGAAACTATTTTTATAAAATCTAAAATATCCTAAGAGAATTTTCAAAACTATTTTTTTATTTTTCTGATTATTTTTCTATTTTCTACAAATTTAAAACTATTTTAATCTAATTTAAATTGTGAAAAATACCAAATAAAAGGGGAAAAATAGGGAAAATATTTTTATGCTTTTATATTTTTCTTAAACTGAGAAAATTGAAAAATTATTTTTGGAACTTTTCTTAATTATTTGCAATTAAAGCTATTTTTAAAAGCCTAAAAACTGATTTTAATTGAGAAAAATAGTAAAAAGTGACCAAAAATTATGAAAATCTTAGGAAAATTCTAAAATCTTAATCTAAATTTATGAAAAATATAAAAACTTGGGATTATGTGAGAGATATTGAAGCTGCAATGTAAACCGATATGGAAATAAGCACTTAAAATAAGCTAATAAGCACTATAGTGTACCAACCGATTCTGAAGCTAGGTAATATTAAAACTACTCTAAAGAAACTATATGCAACTACTCCTAACACCTAATAAGCATTTTACCAATAATTAAGCTAACTGTCACTCTTAAGCAAACAGCTACTGACCCCCTACTTTGAGCTTATCCACAGGCTTATTAATAAGCTCAAAGGGAAAACCAAAAGTGAGGTTCTCAAGACAACCAGTCAGAGATCACTTATTCAAATTTACAGCTAATAAGGACTTAAGGTGAAGAAGTTAGAGATCAAAACAAAAGTGGCTATATAGAACTCAAGGCTGCTGATGCAGTAAGCAAATGGGACAGAAAGAAACACAAAAGCAGACCTGATAAGCTACTTAAAAAGCATCTAGGATTCTATCTAAAGGCAAATGAGTTACATCTAGTCCTAAAGCTACCCTAAGAAGCTATCATTCATCAATAAAATTGAAAAGATAATCCCAAAATCAGCTTGCCTACAAGGCGATATAACAAAGATATGAAAATTTTCTCGTGAAGGCACTAAAACTCAATGTCCTGATATTAGTAGAACAAGGAAATCAGCAAAACAAGAGGCAATCAAGCAATTCTATATGGCAAATAAGCTACCAACAAATAGACTAGGATTAACTAAGAACAAGCAAAAGCAACATAAACTGACCTGGAACCTGCTAATGGATATGAAAATAAGCTAAGGAATAACTGACTTTGGGACAGTACAAGAGTGGTGCAGGGAGGAAAAAGTGACTAAATGACCAGTCTCCAAGCTACTCAAAAGCTAAATAAGCCTAATGAGGACTACTTGAAACAGCTTTTACCTCTGAAACATACTTGATCTCATTGACAAATTACTAAACCAAACACCATTTTACAAAGTTCAAAAGACAAGCTATACTACAAACTTTGATAAAAGTTGACTGACACAGAATTGAAATGAACAAATTAACATTAAACTCAACTTTCTAACACAAGTAACCATTTTTTAACCAAAATCAGTTTGACTCTTTGAAGATTGATGAAGTTTGACTATTGTTGACTTAACTCAAATTTTTGCAAAATCTAAAAGCTGGAACAAAATGCAGACTGACATAAGCTCATATAAGCTTCAATGAGCTTATGCCGACTTATCTCTAACAAGATTGTTAACTCAATTCACAAAAACTCTTCAAGGTGAATATCTAAATTTAACAAGAAATTGAAAATTTGCATTAACTAAAATGGAGAGTACAATGTAAAACTAAGTTTACAAATGATTAAACTACTGTAAAACAACAAGAATGACATGAAAATTAAATTGGTAACATTTCTCTAAGACATGAAAAATGGACAAGCTATCTATTGTGATGAGAGGGGCTTAAATAGCTGAGCTGAGGCCTTAGGATCCTTTCAGAAGCTTCACGAACGTTTGATCTCTGCCATTGATTCATTCACTTGTCATCCAAATCAACCACAGCCACAGGATCAATTGGGATGATGTGGTTCCACCAATGAGATTCTTCTGTTTGTCCACCGTGGCAATCCAATGACACACACCCTCTGACACGTTGTCAGAGGGTTCTAGAAGGATACTTAAGTGCGGGTAAATGAGGGGGTGGAAGGGTAAAAGTGGGGAAGGAGGTAAACAAGAATCGGGTTGCTCGGGTTTGGTAGCGGGTTGGATTGGGTATTAGTTTATTTTTATTTGACTTTTTCGTGGTATATGTTGACCGGGTTGTGATGTTGGGTATACGGGTAACAGGTAACCGGTTGGGAGGGTTGGTTTATTGGACTGGGTATTTGGTTTAGATGTTGGGCCGGCTTAGTATTTGGATTTAGGACTACAATGAACCAAGGTGTATAAACAAGGACTATACATGTAAAATCTGAAATTTCAAGGGACCATAGCTGTAATTCTGACAATGTCTTTCAAGGGTCATTATTGGCAATGTTAAATAATCCAAGGGTGAATTTGCAACATTTGAATCTTCAGGGGCCATTTCTGCCAAAAACTCAAAGTTGAGGGGCCAATTTTGACATTTCTTCAAACTTGAGTAAAACTTCCAAAAATCATCCTTGGAGAATAAAATCTTCATAAATGCACAATTTTGATCTTCCGGCTCAGCTTAAGCTCTCTTAATCTCTCGTGCTCGGATTTACGTCTGATTTGGTTCCTTTTTGCGTGTTTTTACATATCCATACCTGCACAAGCACAAACTCAAGAAAACCACAAATATTAGCAATAAACGGCTCTTTCTTGGTTATTTTGGGTTTTATTTGATAAAGAAATGATATGTGTTTTAGCACATATCAAAATACCCCAGACGAGACCATTGTCGTGTCCTTACGCAATGCAATCAACTCACGCTTCTAAAACCAAAGATTTCAATCTCTTTCTACTAAACCTATGAAGAAGTAGCAAAGATTCCTCAATAGAGATTAAGAAAACCTTAATTCTAAAAACGCCCCGTTTACCTTTTAAATTTCATATAGATATTACGATTAAGCACGTTCCGATTATGAATGACGGTTTGTTGAACTTTCATGTCGATCAATAACTCAAACATTTTTCAAATGACACGTTAGGATCACGGAGTAGAAAACACAACACAGCGTGAAGTGACCATACGGATAGAATACATCGTCACGATTTTTCACAAGTCCCAAACTAAGCGTAAACCGAAATCATTGTTACATACGACTCTAGATGCTAACACTACCCATGGAAGTTACTTATGTAATCACCTTTTGTTCCCTTTTCCTATTTTCCTCTAGATTTTTTATTTTTGAGAAATGAATTTCTTCAAATTCTCGTTTCGATAACTTTTATTCCGATAAAGATACAAAGCTAAGTCGATAATTAGTTATCTATCTTCTCTCAAGAACCATTGTCCCAAAAATGAGGTCCACATAAGGAATTTTATTCACTTATATTTTGACTTTTTCATCACTTTTCATCAATAATAATTTTTTTTTTTTTTTTTTTTTTTTTTTTTTGCATGAACTTTTACTTGTATGAGCAGTGAACCACGGAGCTTCACGGGGTAATTCCAAGACTATAGGCTTCATGAAATGAGGATCCCACTGGCTAGGCTAAGACCTCACTCAATCCCGGCTAAAGATCCAAGGGTCCGATCTCGACACCGCAGCTCACAACTTTACTTATTACTTTTCACTTATCACTTATTGCTTATTTATTACGGATCCTTGATGTGTACCCAATTTTTAAAACAAAGATTCTTTTAAAAAGATAAAAAACTAACTGTCACAATTCTCAAATTTCGGTCATTTCTCAAACTCTATATTCATCATTTCATATCGATTCATTCATGATTTTTTTCATTTCACCTTAAACGCGTAAATTTTATATTAAATAAACGTTATCGCGTGAGTTAATATTTTGAACATTTAATCCGTTATTTTCAAAAATGATCCCGAGGTATTTTTAAACTTACATCTAGTTCATAAAAACTATATCTTTAGTTTTCCTAGTGTTTCAAATTTATTTGGTACTTAAATCGTTAAAATTAAATTATTAAATGTGTTTTTCTTAAAAATTGTACGATAATTATTTTATCACTCAATTTTCACAAGGAAAGTATTTTTACAATTTTTATTATCTCAATACAATCTATTTTGAACTATTAAAATCTTACTTGCACCAAAAATTACCATTTACCTTTATAAATTACATTTCCTACAATTACTTATACCTTTTATCAATTATTACAAATTATACAAGTTTATACAAGATTTAAAAAAAAATATATATATTTTGACAAACACCTCCCCCCAAAAACCGGCCAAGGGGGAGGGATTGCATTTATGAAGGTTGAAAATTTTCTTTCTTACAAGTATATACTTACACTCCACCTTTATATCATTCATTTCATTACATACCTCATTATTTCAAAGATAGAAAAGTCTCTCTTGGTTTCTTTGCTTCTTCTCCAAAACGTCCAAGCCATAAGAGGTGAAGGGATCATCACAAAATTTTGCAAGTTCAAGTTATAAACAATCTAGATCATACTCTTTATTAGGTTTTGAAATAAAAACCAAGAGTATTTAGGCTAATCCTTGTTACTTTCACCTCATCATTTTCACAAGTAAGCATGTTTTATCATTTTCAAGTTTCCTTATCATTTTCATATGTTTCTTTTCATTTTGGAGCTTATATGCATGTTATGTGATTTATACCATTTTTCTTATGATTTTTGAGTTATATATATATATTGGTCATCCTATAAATATTCCCATGGTATTCTTTGGTCTTGATGGTGATTAGGAACCCATGACACCCTAAGAAGGTGTATGGTAGGATTAGATTAGCTTTGGAGTTGATTTGAAGGGATTAGAATAGGTTTTGTTCGAGAAAAACTATTTTCGATAACTATATTTTTATGTTCTGTCCTTAATTCAATTTCTGGAAAACCTACTGATGGTACGAAACTTTGGCCTTGATATTTAGAAAATATACTTTAAAACGAATCCGTGGCCTTTTGAGCGGATAAAAGCGGAGTTATAACGAAGCCGTGGTGAATTTTTGAAGTTTGACGACTAAACGTATAGTTTTCGAAATTTCAGCTTTGCTGTTTTACATTGTTTGGATCAAAATGAGCCTTAAGCTTCACAAATTATTTCGACTAGTCAAAATATATTAGTTTACTTTGATACGAGCTAAGGACATATTTTACGTGAAAACGGATTTGAAACGACAAATATATGCACGTTTTATAAAGTTGCCGTAACTATTATTTTACGAAAAATTATATTATTTCTACGATTCAAGTATTTCATTAGTTGTAAGGGCTATGTTTGCGGCGATTTTAACTATGATGCAAAACTTTTGGAACAAATTGTCTTCTAGTAAAATCAAGTTCACCGCCATATTTTTCAAAACAAAAGCCGTTTGTCAAGTGGAGTCATAGTAAATTATTTACGGATGTTCAAACTTGGCGAAACTCATTTTCGCACACAATTAGCAAAACCACCATCTTTAGCCCTTGATATCTTTATGATCGAGACCTTTTGACGAAAACTCTGAACTGAAACTTTTAGATATCAATACAAACTTTCCAAAACCGTCGAGTTCGTTCTTTAACGATCGACGTACACCGCTTTTGACTAGTTTTCCAAGCCATTTTGTTAATTTCATGAATATTCGGACGACATTGTTTCTGACGAAAAGTGGTAATTTCACCAAAATCATTATAAAACTTTGTAGGATGACATTTTGAAGTAAAACATGTAAAGTCATTTTTGAAGGGTCAAGACGTCAAGCAGTATTTTTCGACGATAAGTAATATTTTCAAAACTCGCAAATGGTATAAATAACATACGAAATGCATGCACAACATTGTATCACACATTCATGACAACATATCATCACTCACCATAACATTCATTTTAGGTCGCGGATAGTTTCCGAGCCTCACTTTCGTCACTTCATTTTTGTTAGCATATCAATCATACCGGTGAGTTCGTGGCCCACTTTATATTACTTATTTGTTTTACAAACTATTTGGGAGATACATGCTTAAATACTTATTTCACTCTTGCGAATACTCAAACCATTTATACAATGGTGTTACAATATACTTCTTATACACTTTGAACATTATGTGTGGTTTATTGCGATATGTGCCTTAATGTACTAAACTTGTTTTCAATTATGCATCAACATACATACTTTAGCAACCGGTTAACTCCTGCGGGGAGCCGGCCAAAACATTTAAACTCTTTTGCCAAACAACATTACTTATACTCTAGACTTGGTGTGTATTGACTAGACTTAAACAAACATCCCAACATTTATATGTTGGAAGGCCATTAATTTGGATACATCCCAGCGTGAGCGTTGGAGGAACATCCAAGATTTATATGTTGGAAGGCCATTAATTTGGATACATTAGCGTGCGTCGTTGGAGGAACATCCCAATATTTATATGTTGGAAGGCCATTAATTTGGATACATCCCAACGTGAGTGTTGGAGGAACATCCCAACACGAGTTGTTGGAAGACCCTATGGTGACATTTATACTATTAACTACCTTGATGCGCATAATCATGATTGTCATACTATTTTTAGCGGTGGGTTGTAAACACACAAAGTTGCAAGTTTTGTATGGGCGGGACTTGGGCCGAGTGGATTCTGATGCCTTTGCTTTGCGAACTATTTTAAATGACCAAAAACTTTGCCTTTGTTTTATGAACGCTCTTTTAAAGCTTTACTTGTTAATCAAACTCTATGAACTCACCAACCTTTGTGTTGACACTTTTAGCATGTTTTATCTCGGTATCTAAGGCATTCACTTCATGGCATGCATTTGGACACATCATGGAGTCGTGGTGACGACGCGTCTCACTGGGTTTTACGCACTTTAAAACATCGTTTGAATTGTAACAAACTTATTTCCGCACAAGTTGAATTTCATTTGGGACCTACTTTGTAAACTCGATTGTTTTAATAAATTAAGCGATGTGTTTTCCAAACGACACTTTAGGTCGTTCGATATAATCAGAACTTTGGTGCTATGACGGTCCTCCCAAGGTATTCAATTCATTGCAAAAGCGGGTAATTTGGGGTGTGACAGATTGGTATCGAGCATCGGTTATAGAGAACTAGGTTGCATCATCGACCCTAGACTATAACCACATCATCATAGCATCTCATCATATCATTACAAGTGCATATTCTTTATACATGCGAACTTATGACTCAACACCAAACATCATATGAGTCGATTAGTCCAAGCATTGCATAGTTACTCCTAAATTATACATAGCACGATCACCTATGTCTAATTCGGGAAGAATCATGCAATGAAGGGAGTAGTAGTCTCATATGAGTAAGCAATCCGTAATCGAGCCAAATTTTCAAAGATTTTCTTCAAACCACTTGTTTCCGGTTTGATCCGCGTGGCAGTTCTTGTTTGATGAGTTGCAAAGATCAAGCTAGAAACAAGTTGTTACCTAAACCGATTTAGCCTAATCGTATGACAGTTCTTGTTTGATGAGTTGTGGGATTAAGTAAAAATCGGTTACCAAAAAGTCTTTTAAAAATTTTTGCTTGAGAATGGGAAAGCCTGCCTCATCGAGCCTAATCATAAGGGAGCATGTCTTTAGAATGGGAGATAGTCATGACATATGCATGAGCATTGACATAATCATTTAAACCATACATGAGCATAAACTTTTAGAACCCTTGTCGCGTTTTGGGCCATAGTATCATTAATCGAATCGCGAGGACGCGATTCCTCTAACATGGGAAGAATGTCACAATTCTCAAATTTCGGTCATTTCTCAAACTCTATATTCATCATTTCATATCGATTCATTCATGATTTTTTTTCATTTCACCTTAAACGCGTAAATTTTATATTAAATAAACGTTATCGCGTGAGTTAATATTTTGAACATTTAATCCGTTATTTTCAAAAATGATCCCGAGGTATTTTTAAACTTACATCTAGTTCATAAAAACTATATCTTTAGTTTTCCTAGTGTTTCAAATTTATTTGGTACTTAAATCGTTAAAATTAAATTATTACGTCGTTTTTCTTAAAAATTGTACGATAATTATTTTATCACTCAATTTTCACAAGGAAAGTATTTTTACAATTTTTATTATCTCAATACAATCTATTTTGAACTATTAAAATCTTACTTGCACCAAAAATTACCATTTACCTTTATAAATTACATTTCCTACAATTACTTATACCTTTTATCAATTATTACAAATTATACAAGTTTATACAAGATTTAAAAAAAATATATATATTTTGACAAACACCTCCCCCCAAAAACCGGCCAAGGGGGAGGGATTGCATTTATGAAGGTTGAAAATTTTCTTTCTTACAAGTATATACTTACACTCCACCTTTATATCATTCATTTCATTACATACCTCATTATTTCAAAGATAGAAAAGTCTCTCTTGGTTTCTTTGCTTCTTCTCCAAAACGTCCAAGCCATAAGAGGTGAAGGGATCATCACAAAATTTTGCAAGTTCAAGTTATAAACAATCTAGATCATACTCTTTATTAGGTTTTGAAATAAAAACCAAGAGTATTTAGGCTAATCCTTGTTACTTTCACCTCATCATTTTCACAAGTAAGCATGTTTTTATCATTTTCAAGTTTCCTTATCATTTTCATATGTTTCTTTTCATTTTTGGAGCTTATATGCATGTTATGTGATTTATACCATTTTTCTTATGATTTTTGAGTTATATATATATATTGGTCATCCTATAAATATTCCCATGGTATTCTTTGGTCTTGATGGTGATTAGGAACCCATGACACCCTAAGAAGGTGTATGGTAGGATTAGATTAGCTTTGGAGTTGATTTGAAGGGATTAGAATAGGTTTTGTTCGAGAAAAACTATTTTCGATAACTATATTTTTATGTTCTGTCCTTAATTCGAATTTCTGGAAAAACCTACTGATGGTACGAAACTTTGGCCTTGATATTTAGAAAATATACTTTAAAACGAATCCGTGGCCTTTTGAACGGATAAAAACGGAGTTATAACGAAGCCGTGGTGAATTTTTGAAGTTTGACGACGAAACGTATAGTTTTACGAAATTTCAGCTTTGCTTGTTTTACATTGTTTGGATCAAAAATGAGCCTTAAGCTTCACAAATTATTTCGACTAGTCAAAAATATATTAGTTTACTTTGATACGAAGCTAAGGACATATTTTACGTGAAAACGGATTTGAAACGACAAATATATGCACGTTTTATAAAGTTGCCGTAACTATTATTTTCGAAAAATTATATTATTTCTACGATTCAAGTATTTCATTAGTCATAAGGGCTATGTTTGCGGCGATTTTAACTATGATGCAAAACTTTTGGAACAAATTGTCTTCTAGTAAAATCAAGTTCACCGCCATATTTTTCAAAACAAAAAGCCGTTTGTCAAGCGGAGTCATAGTAAATTATTTACGGATGTTCAAACTTGGCGAAACTCATTTTCGCACACAATTAGCAAAACCACCATCTTTAGCCCTTGATATCTTTATGATCGAGACCTTTTGACGAAAACTCTGAATGAAACTTTTAGATATCAATACAAACTTTCCAAAACCGTCGAGTTCGTTCTTTAACGATCGACGTACACCGCTTTTATGGCTAGTTTTCGAAGCCATTTTGTTAATTTCATGAATATTCCGACGACATTGTTTCTGACGAAAAGTGGTAATTTCACCAAAAATCATTATAAAACTTTGTAGGATGACATTTGAAGTAAAAACATGTAAAGTCATTTTTGAAGGGTCAAGGCGTCAAGCGAGTATTTTTCGACGATAAGTAATATTTTCAAAACTCGCAAATGGTATAAATAACATACGAAATGCATGCACAACATTGTATCACACATTCATGACAACATATCATCACTCGGTCATAACATTCATTTTAGGTCGCGGATAGTTTCCGAGCCTCACTTTCGTGCACTTCATTTTTGTTAGCATATCAATCATACCGGTGAGTTCGTAGCCCACTTTATATTACTTATTTGTTTTACAAACTATTTGGGGAGATACATGCTTAAATACTTATTTCACTCTTATGAATACTCAAACCATTTATACAATGGTGTTACAATATACTTCTTATACACTTTGAACATTATGTGTGGTTTATTGCGATATGTGCCTTAATGTACTAAACTTGTTTTCAATTATGCATCAACATACATACTTTAGCAACGGTTAACTCTGGGGAGCCGGCCAAAACATTTAAACTCTTTTGCCAAACAACATTACTTATACTCTAGACTTGGTGTGTGTATTGACTAGACTTAAACAAACATCCCAACATTTATATGTTGGAAGGCCATTAATTTGGATACATCCCAACGTGAGCGTTGGAGGAACATCCCACATTTATATGTTGGAAGGCCATTAATTTGGATACGATAGCGTGCGTCGTTGGAGGAACATCCCAATATTTATATGTTGGAAGGCCATTAATTTGGATACATCCCAACGTGAGTGTTGGAGGAACATCCCAACACGAGTTGTTGGAAGACCCTTGGTGACATTTATACTATTAACTACCTTGATGCGCATAATCATGATTGTCATACTATTTTTAGCGATGGGTTGTAAACACACGAGTTGCAAGTTTTGTATGGGCGGGACTTGGGCCGAGTGGATTTACGATGCCTTTGCTTTGCGAACTATTTTAAATGACCAAAACTTTGCCTTTGTTTTATGAGCGCTCTTTAAAGCTTTACTTGTTAATCAAACTCTATGAACTCACCAACCTTTGTGTTGACACTTTTTAGCATGTTTTATCTCGGTATCTAAGGCATTCACTTCATGGCATGCATTTGGACACATCATGGAGTCGTGGTGACGACGCGTCTCACTTGGGTTTTACGCACTTTAAAACATCGTTTGAATTGTAACAAACTTATTTCCGCACAAGTTGAATTTCATTTGGGACCTACTTTGTAAACTCGATTGTTTTAATAAATTAAACGATGTGTTTTCCAAACGACACTTTAGGTCGCTCGATATAACTGTAACTTTGGTGCTATGACGGTCCTCCCAAGGTATTCAATTCATTGCAAAAGCAGGTAATTTGGGGTGTGACACTAACTATCGCCAAAAACTCAACATCTCTAATTATTTATTAGATGATATGGGTGAAACAATTTTGTGGGAACAAAAGCCATAAGTACCTTGATGGGCTCTAAAGAGAACCAACTACTCCACGCTTAGCATCTAAACTCATAAGTAACTCTATCATTTCTCGATCTCCATAAATTTAAAATCCCAAATAATGAGATCCGGATGCTTAGCCGATAATTTTTAGATTATCTATGGTTAAGGAACAAGCTAGGGCTCAACACGCCCGGTCAAGTCGAATTCTATTCCTACTCTCACCGTGGAAAGTCAACAAGGTGTCAAACATATATTAACTTAGCAAATGCTTGTCTAATGAAATCAAGTTATGCATATTTAAAGTCACTCGGAAACTTGCAAATTCTTGGCCTTGTGAGCTAGAATTAGCATTTTATAGCTTCTTGTCTAAGAGACTAGCAAACTTTTCAATCAAAAGACTTAACAAAAGCTTACAAAATTTTTAAATTTTCTCAATTTTGCACAATTTTTTATTTTCTAAGGAAAAACGGGGTTGCGAGAGTACACGACAGAAAACAAGCAAGTGCGGTCAAATCAAATCGAAGATTACCCTACCCCAGACTAGAACGGAACATTGTCCTCAATGTTTAAAGGCAAGGGTATCACGAAAATCTAAAAGCCGTTTATCAAGTATGCTCAAAGATAAACGTTAGTCGATAAGATTAGGATATCGGATTTCTATCAGCATCGATCATGAAACTCGAGTGGAGAAAAGACAATCTTCGAGCACGAGAGTCTTCATATCGGGAACATCCTAAACACAACATCACAAACAACCAAACACGAGAAATCGAAGAGGCTAACCCCTTCAAGTCACTTATTAGTAAATAGAAAGAAGATAGAGATAAGCATGGGGTGCCTCCCACGAAGCGCCATCTTGTTTTCTTCAACAGTCGCTAGCCCGACTCGTCCCAAATTCATTGTCCTTGGGGAAGAAAGTGGTAGAGATACCGGGTCAAAAGCGGTGTCCTCATTCCGAAGGAATGAGACTGGGTGGGTTGGGAGGGAAAGAAAATGTCGGGCTTAAGCACATAAGGTATATTATGAAAGAATGATCCATCATCCGGCGGTTTAGCGGGTGGACGAAGGAATGAAGGATCAATAAGAGAAAACTCCAAGAAAGACGGGAGCTCATGGTAAGGGATAAGATGTGTAGGCTTAAAAATGAAGGCATCCAAGATAGGATCCTTAACTAGAATGACGATTTTAGCATAAAGCTCATCAATGTCGAATATCCCGGGTTTAAAGATTTTGTCTTCACATGCGGGTTCAACGGGATACGTGATGGTGGACTCATTAAAAGAAGGGGAGTCAAGAGAACCATCAAGAACAACCATATCCCCCTCGGGATTATTCATAACATCCTCAATACCCGGTGGTATTGGGTCATCAATAGCATCCTCAATGATCGGGTCATTTGTCGGAGTATCGGAAATCTCGTTCAAAACTTTACTCATATCAACATCGAAGTAGAATCGCTCAAGAATCGGAGGATAAACATCAGCAATAGTGGGATTGCCACTAATCTCTTCATCAAATCGGAAAGTCTCAAGTTCGGTAAGAAATCACTATCTTTAACGGAGATGGGAGGCGAACTTGAATTATCGTCAAGGCTTCAATCTTAGCAATGAGAAGATAAACATTTGACAATGTTTCTCGTAATGCTTCATCCTCGATCTGAATATTATCGGGCTCAGTCTCTTCTTCTTCTGGCTCAAAATCGTTTTCTTCTTCTATATGGACGGGCTCAGAAGGTAAATCATCGACAAAATCGACGTCTCCATAAGACTCATTATCGGAATCGGAGAACATCTCATCATGATCATTTGAAATATCAAGAGAAGGCTCATCACAAATATCAACAACCCCAGACTCTCTTGGGCTTGGGATAAGGATTTCAACATTAGACACTTCCGTTTCTGGAATAGTACTAAGATGCTCATCCCCCATTATGAGAGAGTCAACGGGTTCAACAATGTTTGAAGAAATAGAATCATCGACTTCTTCCAAAAGAACGTCACTTCTCTCAACCGGTGTAAGTGAAGGGGAAGAGTCGGAACTGAAAGGCTCAGAAATGAGAGAGTGATAAGAATCCGGAGATGGGACAAGTGGTGTGCTCTGAGAGCTAGCAATTTCCACCACTTCCGTTGTGGTCTCCGGAATGGTGTGATTATCTTCCTTAACTTGAACGGGTTCCTCATTAACACATTGTCGAGCTTGAATGTGGCTTAATAAAGTTTGAAGCATGCTTTCAATGTCGTTTTGACGTCGCTCAAATCTTTCTTCAAAATTGATGGAAACGTCATCGATAACCCCGGTGGGTTTTTCAAAAGGGCGACACATACAAGATTCATTTCGATGTCCAAACCGTCAAGTTATCTCACACAAGCTAGCCACTTGTGAATGACTAACCGTAAGAAACTTAAAACAGTTCAGACAAACCAATAATAGAGAAGAAGTGTGTAGTATGTGGGTAACTCAAACGTGTTAGGTTTGAGCACCGAGATCGTTCCGAACGAGGGTTGAATGGAATTTCCAACTCACGTCTCGATTTTTGTGATTTGAATGAGAAAAGGGATAATATGATGTTATCTAAACTACGGGATAAGGAAAGCATATAGGATTAAAATCTATGAGGAAAACCTAAAATTAAAGCAAACTACTAAAACGCAAAACAGGATTAAAGCGAAGCGAATAAAATGCAACTACGTCTATTCAAAATCCTAAAATAACCTAAAATTACTTTTACTCTAAAATGATATTAGAAAACTATTTATGAATTAAAACTATTTTTAGGAATTTTACGGAATTTATTAGAATTAAAAACTAATTTTAACTATTAAAACTAAATTAAAATACTAAAAATTATGAAAATGAAGGGAAAAATATGAAACTATTTTATAAAATCTAAAATATCCTAAGAGAATTTTCAAAACTATTTTTTATTTTTCTCGATTATTTTCTATTTTCTACAAATTTAAAACTATTTTAATCTAATTTAAATTGTGAAAATACCAAATAAAAGGGGAAAAATAGGGGAAAATATTTTTTATGCTTTTTATATTTTTCTTAAACTGAGAAAATTGAAAAATTATTTTTTGGAACTTTTTCTAAATTATTTGCAATTAAAGCTATTTTTAAAAGCCTAAAAACTGATTTTAATTGAGAAAAATAGTAAAAAGTGACCAAAAATTATGAAAATCTTAGGAAAATTCTAAAATCTTAATCTAAATCTATGAAAAATATAAAAACTTGGGATTATGTGAGAGATATTGAAGCTGCAATGTAAACTGATATGGAAATAAGCACTTAAAATAAGCTAATAAGCACTATAGTGTACCAACTGATTACAAAAGCTAGGTAATATTAAAACTACTCTAAAGCAACTATATGCAACTACTCCTAACACCTAATAAGCATTTTACCAATAATTAAGCTAACTGCCACTCTTAAGCAAACAGCTACTGACCCCCTACTTTGAGCTTATCCACAGGCTTATTAATAAGCTCAAAGGGAAAACCAAAAGTGAGGTTCTCAAGACAACCAGTCAGAGATCACTTATCCAGATTTACAGCTAATAAGGACTTAAGGTGAAGAAGTTAGAGATCAGAACAAAAGTGGCTATATAGAACTCAAATTTGCGATGCACGATGGCAAATGGGACGAAAGAAACACAAAAGCGGACACGATAAGCTACTTAAAAGCATCTAGGATTCTATCTAAAGGCAAATGAGTTACATCTAGTCCTAAAGCTACCCTAAGAAGCTATCATTCATCAATAAAATTGAAAAGATAATCCCAAAATCAGCTTGCCTACAAGCTGATATGACAGAAACAGATATGAAAATTTTCTCAGCAGAAGCAGACTAAAACTCAATGTACTGATATTAGTAGAACAAGGAAATCAGCAAAACAAGAGGCAATCAAGCAATTCTATATGGCAAATAAGCTACCAACAAATAGACTAGGATTAACTAAGAACAAGCAAAAGCAACATAAACTGACCTGGAACCTGCTAATGGATATGAAAATAAGCTAAGGAATAACTGACTTTGGGACAGTACAAGAGTGGTGCAGGGAGGAAAAAGTGACTAAATGACCAGTCTCCAAGCTACTCAAAAGCTAAATAAGCCTAATGAGGACTACTTGAAACAGCTTTTACCTCTGAAACATACTTGATCTCATTGACAAATTACTAAACCAAACACCCTTTTACAAAGTTCAAAAGACAAGCTATACTACAAACTTTGATAAAAGTTGACTGACACAGAATTGAAATGAACAAATTAACATTAAACTCAACTTTCTAACACAAGTAACCATTTTTTAACCAAAATCAGTTTGACTCTTTGAAGATTGATGAAGTTTGACTATTGTTGACTTAACTCAAATTTTGCAAAATCTAAAAGTCGGAACAAAATGCGGATGACATAAGCTCATATAAGCTTCAATGAGCTTATGCCAGCTTATCTCTAACAGTATTGTTAACTCAATTCACAAAAAACTCTTCAAGGCTGAATATCTAAATTTAACAAGAAATTGAAAATTTGCATTAACTAAAATGGAGAGTACAATGTAAAACTAAGTTTACAAATGATTAAACTAGTAAAACAACAAGAATGACATGAAAATTAAATTGGTAACATTTCTCTAAGACATGAAAAATGGACAAGCTATCTATTGTGATGAGAGGGGCTTAAATAGCTGAGCTGAGGCCTTGGGATCCTTTCAGAAGCTTCACGAACGTTTGATCTCTGCCATTGATTCATTCACTTGTCATCCAAATCAACCACAGCCACAGGATCAATTGGGATGATGTGGTTCCACCAATGAGATTCTTTTGTTTGTCCACCGTGGCAATCCAATGACACACACCCTCTGACACGTTGTCAGAGGGTTCTAGAAGGGTACTTAAGTGCGGGTAAATGAGGGGATGGAAGGGTAAAAGTGGGGAAGGAGGTAAAACAGTAACTGGGTTGCTCTGGGTTTGGGCGCGGGGTTGGATTGGGTATTAGTTTATTTTTATTTGACTTTTTCGTGGTATATGTTGACCGGGTTGTGATGTTGGGTATCTGAGTAACGGTTGGGAGGTTGGTTTATTGAATTTGGGTATTTGGTTTAGATGTTGGGCGGCTTAGTATTTGGATTTAGGACTACAATGAACCAAGGTGTATAAACAAGGACTATACATGTAAAATCGAAATTTCAAGGGACCATAGTCGTAATTCGACAATGTCTTTCAAGGGTCATTATTGGCAATGTTAAATAATCCAAGGGTGAATTTGCAACATTTGAATCTTGAGGGCCATTTCGCCAAAACTCAAAGTTGAGGGCCAATTTTGACATTTCTTCAAACTTGAGTAAAACTTCCAAAATCATCCTTGGAGAATAAAATCTTCATAAATGCACAATTTTGATCTTTCGGCTCGACAAGCTCTCTTAATCTCTCGTGCTCGGTTTACGTCGATTTGGTTCCTTTTGCGTGTTTTACATATCCATACACGCACAAGCACAAACTCAAGAAAACCACAAATATTAGCAATAAACGGCTCTTTCTTGGTTATTTTGGGTTTTATTTGACAAAGAAATGACATGTGTTTTAGCACATATCAAAATACCCAGACGAGACCATTGTCGTGTCTCGCGCAATCTGAATCAACTCACGCTTCTAAAACCAAAGATTTCAATCTCTTTCTACTAAACCTATGAAGAAGTAGCAAAGATTCCTCAAAGAGATTAAGAAAACCTTAATTCTAAAAGCCCGTTTACCTTTTAAATTTCATATAGATATTACGATTAAGCACGTTCCGATTATGAATGACGGTTTGTTGAACTTTCATGTCGATCAATAACTCAAACATTTTCAAGCGACACGTTAGGATCACGGAGTAGAAAACACAACACACGAAAGTGACCATACGGATAGAATACATCGTCACGATTTTCACAAGTCCCAAACTAAGCGTAAAACCGAAATCATTGTTACATCGACTCTAGATGCTAACACTACCCATGGAAGTTACTTATGTAATCACCTTTTGTTCCCATTTTCCTATTTTCCTCTAGATTTTTTATTTTGTGAGAAATGAATTTCTTCAAATTCTCGTTTCGATAACTTTTATTCGATAAAGATACAAAGCTAAGTCGATAATTAGTTATCTATCTTCTCTCAAGAACCATTGTCCCAAAATGAGGTCCACATCAAGGAATTTTTATTCACTTATATTTTGACTTTTTCCTCACTTTTCATCAATAATAATTTTTTTTTTTTTTTTTTTTTTGCATGAACTTTTACTTGTATGAGTTTGTGAACCACGGAGCTTCACGGGTAATTCAAGACTATAGGCTTCATGAAATGAGGATCCCGGCCGGCTAGGCTAAGACCTCACTCAATCCGGCTAAAGATCCAAGGGTCCGATCTCGACACATGACTCACAACTTTACTTATTACTTTTCACTTATCACTTATTGCTTATTTATTACGGATCCTTGATGTGTACCCAATTTTTAAAACAAAGATTACATTAAAAGATAAAAACTAACTATCGCCAAAACTCAACATCTCTAATTATTTATTAGACGAGATATGGGGTGAAACAATTTTGTGGGAACAAAAAGCCATAAGTACCTTGATGGGCTCTAAAGAGAACCAACTACTCCACGCTTAGCATCTAAACTCATAAGTAACTCTATCATTTCTCGATCTCCGCAAATTTAAAATCCCAAATAATGAGATCCGGATGCTTAGCCGATAATTTTTAGATTATCTATGGTTAAGGGAACAAGCTAGGCTCAACACGCGGTCAGTCGAATTCTATTCCTACTCTCACCGTGAGAAAGTCAACAAGGTGTCAAAACATATATTAACTTAGCAAATGCTTCGTCTAATGAAATCAAGTTATGCATATTTAAAGTCACTCAGGGAAACTTGCAAATTCTTGGCCTTGTGAGCTAGAATTCGCATTTTATAGCTTCTTGTCTAAGAGACTAGCAAACTTTTCAATCAAAAAGACTTAACAAAAGCTTACAAAATTTTTTAAATTTTCTCAATTTTGCACAATTTTTTATTTTCTAAGGAAAAACGGGGTTGCGAGAGTACACGACAGAAAACAAGCAAGTGCGGTCAAATCAAATCGAAGATTACCCTACCCCAGACTAGAACGGAACATTGTCCTCAATGTTTAAAGGCAAGGGTATCACGAAAATCTAAAAGCCGTTTATCAAGTATGCTCAAAGATAAGCGTTAGTCGATAAGATTAGGATATCGGTTTCTATCGGCATCGATCATGAAACTCGAGTGGAGAAAAGACAATCTTGAGCACGAGAGTCTTCATATCGGGAACATCCTAAACACAACATCACAAACAACCAAACACGAGAAATCGAAGAGGCTAACCCTTCAAGTCACTTATTAGAAAATAGAAAGAAGATAGAGATAAGCATGGGGTGCCTCCCGAAGCCTTCTGTTTTTCTTCAACGAGTCGCTAGCCCCGACTCGTCCCAATTCATTGTCCTTGGGAAGAAAGTGGTAGAGATACCGGGGTCAAAAGCGGTGTCCTCATTCCCGAAGGAATGAGGCCGGTGGGTTGGGAGGAAAGAAAATGTCGGGCTTAAGCACATAAGGTATATTATGAAAGAATGATCCATCATCCGCGGTTTAGCGGGTGGGCGAAGGAATAGCGGATCAATAAGAAAACTCAAGAAAGGCGGAGCTCATGGTAAGGGATAAGATGTGTAGGCTTAAAAATGAAGGCATCCAAGATAGGATCCTTAACTAGAATGACGATTTTAGCATAAAGCTCATCAATGTCGAATATCCGGGTTTAAAGATTTTGTCTTCACATGCGGGTTCAACGGGATCGTGATGGTGGACTCATTAAAGAGAGTCAAGAGAACCATCAAGAACAACCATATCCCCATCGGGATTATTCATAACATCCTCGATACCGGTGGTATTGGGTCATCAATAACATCTAATGATCGGGTCATTTGTCGGAGTATCGGAAATCTCGTTCAAAACTTTACTCATATCAACATCGAAGTAGAATCGCTCAAGAATCGGAGGATAAACATCAGCAATAGTGGGATTGCCACTAATCTCTTCATCAAATCGGAAAGTCTCAAGTTCGGGTAAGAAATCACTATCTTTAACGGAGATAGGAGGCGAACTTGAATTATCGTTCAAGGCTTCAATCTTAGCAATGAGAAGATAAACATTTGACAATGTTTCTCGTAATGCTTCATCCTCGATCTGAATATTATCGGGCTCAGTCTCTTCTTCTTCTGGCTCAAAATCATTTTCTTCTTCTATATGGACGGGCTCAGAAGGTAAATCATCGACAAAATCGACGTCTCCATAAGACTCATTATCGGAATCGGAGAACATCTCATCATGATCATTTGAAATATCAAGAGAAGGCTCATCACAAATATCAACAACCCCAGACTCTCTTGGGCTTGGGATAAGGATTTCAACATTAGACACTTCCATTTCCGGAATAGTACTAAGATGCTCATCCCCCATTATGAGAGAGTCAACGGGTTCAACAATGTTTGAAGAAATAGAATCATCGACTTCTTCCAAAAGAACGTCACTTCTCTCAACCGGTGTGAGTGAAGGGGAAGAGTCGGAAATGAAAGGCTCAGAAATGAGAGAGTGATAAGAATCCGGAGATGGGACAAGTGGTGTGCTCTGAGAGCTAGCAATTTCCACCACTTCCGTTGTGGTCTCCGGAATGGTGTGATTATCTTCCTTAACTTGAACGGGTTCCTCATTAACACATTGTCGAGCTTGAATGTGGCTTAATAAAGTTTGAAGCATGCTTTCAATGTGGTTTTGACGTCGCTCAAATATTTCTTCAAAATTGATGGAAACGTCATCGATAACCCCGGTGGGTTTTTCAAAAGGGCGACACATACAAGATTCATTTCGATGTCCAAACCGTCAAGTTATCTCACACAAGCTAGCCACTTGTGAATGACTAACCGTAAGAAACTTAAAACAGTTCAGACAAACCAATAATAGAGAAGAAGTGTGTAGTATGTGGGTAACTCAAGCGTGTTAGGTTTGAGCACGAGATCGTTCGACGAGGTTGAATGGAATTTCAACTCACGTCTCGATTTTGTGATTTGAATGAGAAAGGGATAATATGATGTTATCTAAACTACGGGATAAGGAAAGCATATAGGATTAAAATCTATGAGGAAAACCTAAGAATTAAAGCAAACTACTAAAACGCAAAAACGGGATTAAAACGAAACGCGAATAAAATGCAACTACGTCTATTCAAAATCCTAAAAATAACCTAAAATTACTTTTACTCTAAAAATGATATTAGAAAACTATTTATGAATTAAAACTATTTTTTAGGAATTTTCTGGAATTTATTAGAATTAAAAACTAATTTTAACTATTAAAACTAAATTAAAATACTAAAATTATGAAAATGAAGGGAAAAATATGAAACTATTTTATAAAATCTAAAATATCCTAAGAGAATTTTCAAAACTATTTTTTTATTTTTCTGATTATTTTTCTATTTTCTACAAATTTAAAACTATTTTAATCTAATTTAAATTGTGAAAAATACCAAATAAAAGGGGAAAAATAGGGGAAAATATTTTTTATGCTTTTTATATTTTTCTTAAACTGAGAAAATTGAAAAATTATTTTTTGGAACTTTTTCTTAATTATTTGCAATTAAAGCTATTTTTAAAAGCCTAAAAACTGATTTTAATTGAGAAAATAGTAAAAGTGACCAAAATTATGAAAATCTTAGGAAAATTCTAAAATCTTAATCTAAATCTATGAAAAATATAAAAACTTGGGATTATGTGAGAGATATTGAAGTCGCAATGTAAACGATATGGAAATAAGCACTTAAAATAAGCTAATAAGCACTATAGTGTACCAACCGATTCTGAAGCTAGGTAATATTAAAACTACTCTAAAGCAACTATATGCAACTACTCCTAACACATAATAAGCATTTTACCAATAATTAATTAAGCTACGCCACTCTTAAGCAACATTATCGACCCCTACTTTGAGCTTATCCACAGGCTTATTAATAAGCTCAAAGGGAAAACCAAAAGTGAGGTTCTCAAGAAAACCAGTCAGAGATCACTTATCCAAATTTACAGCTAATAAGGACTTAAGGTGAAGAAGTTAGAGATCAAAACAAAAGTGGCTATATAGAACTCAAGGCTGCTGATGCAGTAAGCAAATGGGACAGAAAGAAACACAAAAGCAGACCTGATAAGCTACTTAAAAAGCATCTAGGATTCTATCTAAAGGCAAATGAGTTACATCTAGTCCTAAAGCTACCCTAAGAAGCTATCATTCATCAATAAAATTGAAAAGATAATCCCAAAATCAGCTTGCCTACAAGCTGATATGACAGAAACAAATATGAAAATTTTCTCAGCAGAAGTAGACTAAAACTCAATGTACTGATATTAGTAGAACAAGGAAATCAACAAAACAAGAGGCAATCAAGCAATTCTATATGGCAAATAAGCTACCAAAAAATAGACTAGGATTAACTAAGAACAAGCAAAAGCAACATAAACTGACCTGGAACCTGCTAATGGATATGAAAATAAGCTAAGGAATAAGCGACTTTGAGACGGTACAAGAGTGGTGCGAGGAGGAAAAAGTGACTAAATGACCGGTCTCAAGCTACTCAAAAGCTAAATAAGCCTAATGAGGACTACTTGAAACGACTTTTACCTCACGAAACATACTTGATCTCATTGACAAATTACTAAACCAAACACCTTTTACAAAGTTCAAAAGACAAGCTATACTACAAACTTTGATAAAGTTGGTGACGCAAATTGAAATGAACAAATTAACATTAAACTCAACTTTCTAACACAAGTAACCATTTTTTAACCAAAATCAGTTTGACTCTTTGAAGATTGATGAAGTTTGACTATTGTTGACTTAACTCAAATTTTTGCAAAATCTAAAAGCTGGAACAAAATGCAGACTGACATAAGCTCATATAAGCTTCAATGAGCTTATGCCAGCTTATCTCTAACAGTATTGTTAACTCAATTCACAAAAAACTCTTCAAGGCTGAATATCTAAATTTAACAAGAAATTGAAAATTTGCATTAACTAAAATGGAGAGTACAATGTAAAACTAAGTTTATAAATGATTAAACTACTGTAAAACAACAAGAATGACATGAAAATTAAATTGGTAACATTTCTCTAAGACATGAAAAATGGACAAGCTATCTATTGTGATGAGAGGGCTTAAATAATTGAAATGAGGCCTTGGGATCCTCTCGGAAGCTTCACTGACGTTTGATCTACGCCATTGATTCATTCACTTGTCATCGAATCAACCACGCCGCGGGATCAATTGGGATGATGTGGTTCCACCAATGAGATTCTTTTGTTTGTCCACCGTGGCAATCAATGACACACCCTCGACACGTTGTCGAGGGTTCTAGAAAAGTACTGGTGCGGGTAAATGAGGGATGGAAGGGTAAAAGTGGGAAGGAGGTAAAGCGATCGGCGGGTTGCTCTGGGTTTGGGCGCGGGGTTGGATTGGGTATTAGTTTATTTTTATTTGACTTTTTCGTGGTATATGTTGACCGGGTTGTGATGTTGGGTATACGGGTAAAAGGTAACCGGTTGGGAGGGTTGGTTTATTGGACTGGGTATTTGGTTTAGATGTTGGGCCGGCTTAGTATTTGGATTTAGGACTACAATGAACCAAGGTGTATAAACAAGGACTATACATGTAAAATCTGAAATTTCAAGGGACCATAGCTGTAATTCTGACAATGTCTTTCAAGGGTCATTATTGGCAATGTTAAATAATCCAAGGGTGAATTTGCAACATTTGAATCTTCAGGGGCCATTTCTGCCAAAAACTCAAAGTTGAGGGGCCAATTTTGACATTTCTTCAAACTTGAGTAAAACTTCCAAAAATCATCCTTGGAGAATAAAATCTTCATAAATGCACAATTTTGATCTTAGAACTCGACTTAAGCTCTCTTAATCTCTCGTGCTCGGTTCGTCGATTTGGTTCCTTTTGCGTGTTTTACATATCCATACCGCACAAGCACAAACTCAAGAAAACCACAAATATTAGCAATAAACGGCTCTTTCTTGGTTATTTTGGGTTTTATTTGATAAAGAAATGATATGTGTTTTAGCACATATCAAAATACCCCAGACGAGACCATTGGCCCACAATTGTTTTTGGTTTCTTCAAGGTTGGGATTTATTCCCTCTATCCCCGTCTAAAAGAAAATATCACTGGTGCAAGAAGATTGATTCAATGCCAAAACACGTCAAGTTTACTCACACAAGCTAGCCACTTGTGAATGACTAATCGTAAGAAACTTAAAACGGTTAAGACACTGATTTGTAGATAATGAAGGCTTAAGGGTATGTGTGGATAAAACCTCAATATCGATATCAAAATAATCACGAAGATAGATTCAAATTCCTTTAGGAAAAAGAATAATAAATCAAATCCGTGTGTGATCGTGTATACGGATTAGACAACCCGAATCGTTTCCAACGGGCGTGAATTATAACGTCGTTCTTGGTTTGGAATTTAATGCTCGATGTTTTGGATTAATGATTTGATTTATTAAACTACGGGAATGGGGAAAGAAATTAAGGGAATCTATTCTACGGAAATCCTAAGTACGAATTAACTAAAACGTAATTAATTAAGCGAATTAAAATGCACCTACGTCTAAATATAATCCTAAAAATGCCTAAAATTACTTTTACTCTAGAAATGTAATTTAAAATTATTCTAAATTAAAACTATTTTTTGGATTTTTCGGATTTTATTAAAATTAAAACTAATTTTAACTATTAAAACTAAATTAAAATACTAAAAATTATGAGAATTAAGGAGAAAAATGTGAAACTATTTTTATAAAATCTAAAATACCATAAGAGACTTTTCAAAACTTATTTTTTATTTTTCTGATTAATTTTCTATTTTCTACTAATTTAAAACTATTTTAATCTAATTTAAATTGTGAAAAATATCAAATAAAAAGGAAAAATAAGGAAAAATCTTTTTGTGCTTTTTATATTTTTCTTAAACTGAGAAAATTGAAAAATTATTTTTTGAACTTTTCTTAATTATTTGCAATTAAAGCTAATTAAAATTGACTAAAAACTGTTTTTAATTAAGAAAAATACTAAACAGTGACCAAAAATTATGAAAAATTCAGGAAAATTCTAAAATGATAATCTAAATTTATGAAAAATATAAAAAGTGATGCTTATGTGTGGGAATAATGAGTTGTAGTACAAACTGAATCCAAATAAGCTAAAGAAAATAAGCTAAACAATGAAATAAGCAACCAAACAGTAACTGAAGCTAGATTATACTAAAATAAGCTAATACTAACTAATATACCTAATCCTAACAAGCTACAAGCTCTAACTTAAGAATTAAATAACCTGCTACTTAAGCGAAACGTTGATTAGTACCTAGGTTTGAGCTTATCCAAATGCTTATCAGAATAGCTAATGTGAAAACAGTGATGCAGTCCTCAAAACCACCTAGTAGACTATAACTAAACCAAATCTCAGGTTCTAAATCACTGAAATGAGCTCAATGCACAAGCTTGAAGATCTGCAAAAATCTAGTTTACACATGTTTTGACTTTGATGACAGTTTTGGAAATTTGACCAAAGTGAATTTTGACACCAAATCATGAACTGAGATTATTGTTTTAGGTTTAAACAAAACTTTATCAATCAACTATGATGATTTCTAAACCTAAATCAAGTTTTGATTGTTCAAAATTTCCAACAGATATATGATTTAGAGCTGATGTAAAGCAATTTTGACTAATTGAGTGTTTGGATGCAAAGTAATGGTGATATAACCCAATAGACTATAAGAGGCGGGTACAGGATGTCTAGCACTAACCAAAGCTCAATCACAAAAACTCAAACCGATCCAAACACTAATTTCATATCAGTTATGCAATCTACTCTATCAAATCTACAATTCAAGTCTATAGCAGCTTAAACTTATGATCTACTAACATTATTAGAGCTAATAAATGCAATAACAACAATGGAAACAAGCAGATTAAAGCTTAGCTTATTATGCAGTCTAACAAATTCCAAAAGATCAGATGCTAAAACTTACAACTGTCCAGCTGATTAGCAGCTTATCTCAGACCCAGAACAACATTAAACTACTCAGATCTATCCCAAATTCAACTCTGCAACACCCAATTCAGATCCAGAACCAGCAAATCAATCTTGTTCTTCATCAGTTGACTTTTGTTGACCAGTTTTGTGAATTTGAGTAAATGATGATTTTTAAAAACAATAAACTCACTAAAAGCTATTAAGAGCTTGGATGAGCTTATGTAACAGTAGTTTAAGCTTATGATGAGCTTAAAAGTATTTTTTTATTTTTTAATGATTTTTCTGATTTTTTGTATTTTTTTGAGTAAAATGAGAAGTAAGCTAAAAACAGATTATCAGTGATGAGATAAGCATTAAACAGAGAAAATAAGCAGATTAAAACATAAATTCTTAAACAAAGATTTGATAATGAAAACTAAATTTTATTAATCTAAATCATTTGAGTACAAAATACGAATTACAAAAACTTAAAACATTAAAATGAAAATTACAATTAACTAAACTACTGAAAACTTAGAGAGAAGAAAAGATTAAAGGATAATTCAAATGTGAGTGAATGAAGGTCTTTTTATAGCTGATCATTAGGCCTTGGAAGGATCTAGAATTCCCAATGTGTGCTTCTTTGAGTGATATCTGAGCCCTTGATCAATCATATACGTATCCCACTTGATATCAACCCTTGGATCACTATTGCCACGTTATTTCCACCAATCAAAGAGCGGTGTTTGGAGTATGAGCACACGGATGGCTGACATGGCAGTACCCATGTGTCAGGGGTGTCAGGGAAAGTACACATTTGCCCTTAATTGCTGTAATATTGACCAATTGACTCATTGTAATTTCTAGGGTTCATAGGAGCAGGGTAATTGGGGGTGAAAAAGGGCGGGGTTGATTTTTTTATTATTACTTTGATTGGGTTGACTGGGTTATGGGGGTTTGACTCGGGTAATATGTGGGATTCGGGTTGGGATAATGGGTTTAATATTAAACCGGGTAAGTGTATTGGTTTAGTGGACTGGATCGGGTATATGCATGTTGGGCCGAGAGTTTTTAATATAGGATTAGTATTTTGGACTTAGGACTATTATAATGATCCAATGTAACTTTAAGGGACTAAACTTGTAAATTCGGATTTCCAAGGGACCAAAGGTGTACTTTCTGAAAATGTTCACAAGGGCCTTTCTTGTCAATCTTAAATAATCCAAGGGTTGAATTTGTAAATTCTGAAACTTGAGGGATCATTTCTGCCAAATACTCAAAGCTCAGGGACTAATCTTGACATTTCTTCAAACTTGATTGTAACTTCTAAAAATCATCCTCAGAGAATAAAATCTTCCAAAATGCACAATCCCGACCTTCCGGTTCAGCTCAAACTCTCTTGATCTCTCGTGCTCGGATTTTTGTCTGATTTGGTTCCTTTTTGTGTGTTTTTACATATCCGTACTGCTAAGCACAAACTCAAGTAAACCACAAATATTAGCAATAAGCGGCTCTTTCTTGGTTGTTTTGGGTCAGTTTGATAATGAAAAGGTATGTGTTTTAGCACATACCAAAACCCCAGACGAGACCATTGTCGTGTCCTCACGCAATGCAATCAACTCACGCTTCTAAAACCAAGGATTTCAATCTCTTTCTACTAAACCTATGAAGAAACTTAAATTGGTATGTCCAAACCGTCAAGTTATCTCACACAAGCTAGCCACTTGTGAATGACTAACCGTAAGAAACTTAAAACAGTTCAGACAAACCAATAATAAGAGAAGAAGTAGCAAAGATTCCTCAAAAGAGATTAAGAAACCCCTAATTCTAAAAACGCCCCGTTTACCTTTTAATTCACAAGTAGATATTACGATTAAGCACATTCCGATTATGAATGACGGTTTGTTGAACTTTCATGTCGATCAATAACTCCAACATTTTTCAAATGACACGTTAGGATCACTGAGTAAGAAACACAACACGGTGAAGTGACCATCTGGATAGAATACATAGTCACGATTTTCACAAGTCCCAAACTAAGCGTAAAATCGAAATCATTGTTAAATATGATTCTAGATGCTAACACTACCCATGGAAGTTACTTGTGTAATTACCTTTTGTTCCCATTTTCCTATTTTCCTCTAGATTTTTTATTTTTGTGAGAAATGAATTTCTTCAAATTTCTCGTTTCGATAAGAATTAATCGATAAAGATATAAAGCTAAGTCGATAAGAATTTTGCACTTATACTTTTACGAGCTATGAACCACGGAGCTTCACGGGTAATTCCAAGACTATAGGCTTCATGAAATGAGGATCCCGTGGTTAGGCTAAGACCTCACTCAATCCGGCTAAAGATCCAAGGGTCCGATCTCGACACATGACTCACAACTTTACTTATTACTTTTCACATATCACTTATTGCTTTATTTATTACGGATCCTTGATGTGTACCCAATTTTTAAAACAAAGATTCTTTTAAGAAGATAAAGAACTAACTATCGCCAAAAACTCGACATCTCTAATTATTATTAGATGCGGATATGGGGTGAAACAATTTTGTGGGAACAAAAGCCATAAGTACCTTCGATGGGCTCTAAAGAGAACCAACTACTCCACGCTTAGCATCTAAACTCATAAGTAACTCTATCATTTCTCGATCTCCATAAATTTAAAATCCCAAATAATGAGATCCGGGATGCTTAGCCGATAATTTTAGATTATCTATGGTTAAGGAACAAGCTAGGGCTCAACACGCCCGAGTCGATCGAATTCTATTCCTACTCTCACCGGTGGAAAGTCAACAAGGTGTCAAAACATATATTAACTTAGCAAATGCTTCGTCTAATGAAATCAAGTCATGCATATTTAAAATCACTCGGGAAACTTGCAAAATCTTGGCCTTGTGAGCTAGAATTCGCATTTATAGCTTCTTGTCTAAGAGACTAGCAAAACTTTTCAATCAAAAGACTTAACAAAAGCTTACAAATTTTTTGATTTTCACAATTTTGCACAATTTTTCATTTTTAGGAAAAGCGGGGTTACGAGAGTACACAAAAATAAGCAAGTGCGGTCAAATCAAATCGAAGATTACCCTACCCCAGACTAGAGCGAAACATTGTCCTCAATGTTTAAAGGCAAGGTATCACGAAAATCTAAAAGCCGTTTATTAAGTATGCTCAAAGATAAGCGTTAGTCGATAAGATTAGGATATCGGTTCCATAAGCATCGATCATGAAACTCGAGTGGAGAAAATGACAAACTTGAGCACGAGAGTCTTCATATCGGGAACATCCTAAACACAACATCACAAACAACCAAACACGAGAAAGCGAAGAGGCTAGCCCCTTCACGTCACTTATTAGAAAATAGAAAGAAGATAGAGATAAGCATGGGGTGCCTCCCACGAGCGCTCTTTTTTCTTCACCGAGTCGCTAGCCCCGACTCGTCCCCGAATCATTTGTCCTTGGGAAGAAAGCGGTAGAGATACCGGTCAAAAGCGGTGTCCTCATTCCCGAAGGGATGAGGCCAGGTGGTTGGGAGGAAAGAAAATGTCGGGCTCAAGCACATAAAGGTTAAATCCTCCCGAACTCACAAAAGGTTTTTCAAGAAAGATTGATCCATCATCCGGTGGTTTTGCGGCCGGACGAAGGGATGACAGATCACAATAAGAATACTCCATAGAAGAAGGGAGTCCATGGTACAGAAAAGTGTATTTTGAAGATTCATCAACGAAGGCATCCAAGAGAGGATCCTTTTTCCGAATAACTTTGGTGATAAGAATGTACTCTTCGAAGAGTATCCCAGGGTTAAAAATCTTGTCCTCGGAAAGGAACGAAATCAAAGTATCATCCACGTGAAAATCCTCACGAGAAGAGGAATCACTCTCGGATAAAAATAGTGTGGGACCTACGAATCAACAAGCTCATCGATCGAAATCTTAACTTCTTTATCTTTCTTTGGGAAAAACGGATCATCATATTCGTTCTCTTCATTCTTAGAAAGAATCGAGTCGGTGGGAGCAAGTTCATCGGTGAACTTCTCGAAGTAAATCGACGGATCTTGATATAACAAATATTCAATTTCGCGTAAGTCGGCTCTAAAATCAAAGATGTCATCCTCACTTCCCGGTGGAATAGGATCCATGCGAGTGAGTTCATCGGCAAACTCCTCGAGAAGTAAATCAATGGAAGAATCCTTGAGCTTGGGCTCCGAAGGATTAAAAGACGGTTTGATAACTTTTTCTTCCGAAGGAATATAAGAATCCCCATAAAGCATTTTTTCAATCAAACGAATATCTCCTTCGATGTCGATGTTAGCGTTATCAATTTCCAGTGAAACTGAATCACTTTTCAAATAAGCCTCAATTTCTTTCATGATAGAATCATCTTCCTCATATTGAGCATGGGAAGGGGTTTTTTCAGAAGAAGGAGTGGGATTGCCACTCAAAGAAAACTCGACGTTTTTAGGAACAAGATCAATCCGATACACAGAAAGCGGAGGTGGGACAAGTGGTGTGCTCTTAGAGCTAGCATTTTCCACCACAACCGTTGTAGTCTCCTTTTCTAGTTTCTTCTTTGCTCAGCACGTATTGTAGACAAACTCTTAACCGTGAAACGTGAAAGACTTGGATCAATTCTCGATGTCTTAGGCCCAACTTTTGAACAACCGGAGGTTGGACATTTTGGTACTTCCGTTATTAGTAGGAATTCCGGGTCCTTTGTCACCTCGGTGTTACTAATTTTGGCCACATCATATTGTTTGGTAAAGATTTAGAAGTATGGTTAACGTTAAGCGTGGGCTTCTTTTCCAACTCTTAAAGTGATTTCTCCTTCATACACATCAATCAACGCATGGCCCGTCCTTAAAAGCATCTTCCGAGAATAAGGGGCACACGAGGGTCGACATCGAAATCAACGACAACAAAATCCGCGGGGAAATCGAACTTCCCCACTTTAACAAAAACATCCTCGGCTATACCGATTGGTGTTGTAGTTCGGTCGGCTAGCTCGAGGGTCATACATGTCGAGGTAAGTGGGGGCAATGAAAGTTTATCGTAAATTGATTTCGGCATCAAATTGATACTCGCGCCAAGATCGGCCAAGGCGAACCTTTGAATAATTCCTTGAAAATCGCACGGAATGAGGAACTTGCGGGGTCACCTAACTTTTAGGAAGTTTCTTAAGAATAACCATGAACAATTCTCATTCAAAGATGTTTTGCCAAATCCACAATTTTCTCTTTGTTACTTAACATTCCTTTTAGTGTCGAAACAAACTTAGGCATGAGAAGAAGAGCATCCGCAAAGCTAATTTCGAAGTGAAGATCTTGAAATATTTGAAAGAATTTTTCCATTTGAATATTTGCTTGTTCACGTTGCTTTTGATCATTCATCCTTGACGGGTACAGAAGTGTTGTTTTTGAGTTAGTCTATTCAGCACTAACTGGAGCATCCTTGGGCTCAGATGTAGGGACAACCGTGGGTTGGACATTCTCAGTACTCCCCTTATTAGTAGGAAGCACCGGGTCCTTTGTCACCCCGGTCTCACGGTCTACCACATGAGACGGAGAAGAAGAAATAGTGGTAGGAGCCGTGGGTCCATCGTAAGCAACACCACTTCGGGTAGTAATCGCTTTCATGTCACCTCTCGGGTTAGGAATCGTATTACTCGGAAGAGAACCGGAACCCGAGGGTTGAGAATAAGATGTAGAAGCTTGATTAGCTTGAAAGAAACTGGCCATCATATCCCTCATTTCTCTCATATTCTTGTTATTCGTAATTTCCATGTCTCTTTTGAAATCATTCCTTATACATGAGATTTGAGTTTGCAAATTTTTAATGGTGTTGTCGAATTCTTCATGTAAGATGAAACTTCGTTGTTTGGAATAGCTTGATGAGGTGATTGATATTGTTGTTGAGGAGGTTGTTGATAAACTTGAGGTGGAGGAGCTTGGTAGTTTTGATTACCATGATTGAGATTGGCTCCTCGGTTTTGATTGTAAGATTGGTTTGATAACGGTTTTGGTTTTGTTGAGGAATGGGTGCAAAACCGGGTGGTCCCATTGGTTGTACGGTATCCTTGGTTTTGATTTTGAACCGTATTAGCGAGGCTACGGAAGCATTTGGAGATCGCCATCGGTGGCTTGACAATTATAGTACGGATGAGGACCACCGCAATAACACATGTTTCGATGCTGACTTTGGTGGTTCGGTTTATGAATCTTAAACTCTCTCATCATAGAATTAATAGCATCGATCAGCCCGCTCAACTCACTCCTCACGAATGTAGTTGTCATTCATAGTGATCTTAGAAACAACAGGCGGTTCCTAGGCGAAGAAACTTTTGACTTATTTTCGATAATCGTTCTAATATCGGTGGGCATACGACTCAAGATATTACCACCGTGACGCGTTAAGCGAATCTTGATCGGACGGAGTAAGAGCATTATAGAGCGTATCAATCGATGAAGATCGGTAAAACCGTGATTTGGGCATTTTCGCAAAAGTTCTTTAAATCTATCCCATGCTTCTCCAAACTTTCGTCAAATTTTGTTGAAAATTTATGATTTGATTCGTAACATTGTTATTTTTGACGGAGGAAAGAATTGGTTCACAAATTTCTTAGAAAGATCTTCCCATGTTGTAATCGGTGAGGAGGTTCTTTTCTAGCCAAGTCCGGCTGCCCCTCGAGGAAAATGGAAACAATCTCAACTTAATCGACTCATGAGAGCGCCCGAAGTTAATCGTAGAAGCAACTTGATTAAACCAGCGGAGGTGTGCATGGGGCTCCTCATGATCTAAACCACAAAAGGTTTATTAGACACCAATTGTATTAAATTTGTTTTAGTTCAAAATTTTCGGTGTTAATTGGTGGAAATGCGATAGCATCACCGTGGCCGTCTCACGGGAGCTTGATGTAACTCGTTCATCGTTCGGTATCTGCCATGACGGGTTCTTCAGCGATGATGCGTAACTCGGGTGCGTCTATTCTTTGATTACGTCTACGTCGTGATTGAGAGCGATGCGCATGCACTTTAAAAACCAAGGCAATTAAAAGAGACCGATATTCGAAAACACGGTGAACTTAACCAATAATCCCAAGTGAATAAATCACCTCTATAAGACAAGCGCAAGCGGCGGAGAAGCTTTGTAGGTCGGTGTGAAGCTTATTAAAACCGCTTCTTTTCAGCCGCAATTTAATGTCGGGCCGTCCTTATACCCACCACACAGTTTGTTTATCCGATAGAAATAAATCAATTCTAAGCGACACAAAGGCAAGTTTTGATCTTTAGTTCGGGAACTTATAATGATAACACCTCCGTTGAGAATGTTATATAATTGGTGTCTTCTATTTATTAGCAAAAACACAAGAGAAAATCTTTTGTATTTTTTAATATGATATATATATACAAAAGAAAAAGGAAAATATTTTTACTTTTTTATTTTATAGAAAATAGTAACTTCACGAATGAAGGATCTCGAGTCACTAATCGTCAAACCTCAAGCGATATTGTCGTGACACAACCTCCCGGCGTGGCGCCAAAATTTGATTCAATGCCAAAACCGTCAAGTTTACTCACACAAGCTAGCCACATGAATGACTAACCGTAAGAAACTTAAAGCGGTTAAGACAATCGATTGTAGATAATGAAGGCTTAAGGGTATGTGTGTGGATAAAACCTCAATATCGATATAAAAAATAATCACGAAGATAGATTCAAATTCCTTTAGGAAAAAGAATAATAAATCAAATCCCGTGTGTGATCGTGTATACGGATTAGACAACCCGAATCGTTTCCCAACGAGGCGTGAATTGCCAACGTCGTTCTTGGTTTGGAATTTAATGCTCGATGTTTTGGATTAATGATTTGATTTATTAAACTACGGGAATGGGGAAAGAAATTAAGGGAATCTATGCTACGGGAAATCCTAAGTACGAATTAACTAAAACGTAATTAATTAAACGCAATTAAAATGCACCTACGTCTAAATATAATCCTAAAAATGCCTAAAATTACTTTTACTCTAGAAATGTAATTTAAAAATTATTCTAGAATTAAAACTATTTTTTTTGGATTTTTCTGGATTTTATTAAAATTAAAAACTAATTTTTAACTATTAAAACTAAATTAAAATACTAAAAATTATGAGAATTAAGGAGAAAAATGTGAAACTATTTTTATAAAATCTAAAATACCATAAGAGACTTTTCAAAACTTATTTTTTATTTTTCTGATTAATTTTCTATTTTCTACTAATTTAAAACTATTTTAATCTAATTTAAATTGTGAAAAATATCAAATAAAAAGGGAAAAATAAGGAAAAATCTTTTTTGTGCTTTTTATATTTTTCTTAAACTGAGAAAATTGAAAAATTATTTTTTTGAACTTTTTCTTAATTATTTGCAATTAAAGCTAATTAAAATTGACTAAAAACTGTTTTTAATTAAGAAAAATACTAAACAGTGACCAAAAATTATGAAAAATTCCGGAAATTTCTAAAATGAAATAAGCAACCAAACAGTAACTGAAGCTAGATTATACTAAAATAAGCTAATACTAACTAATATACCTAATCCTAACAAGCTACAAGCTCTAACTTAAGAATTAAGCCAACTGCCTACTTAAGCGAAACAGTGATTAGTACCTAGGTTTGAGCTTATCCAAATGCTTATCAGAATAGCTAATGTGAAAAACAGTGATGCAGTCCTCAAAACCACCTAGCAGACTATCACTAAACCAAATCTCAGGTTCTAAATCACTGAAATGAGCTCAATGCACAAGCTTCAAGATCTGCAAAAATCTAGTTTACACATGTTTTGACTTTGATGACAGTTTTGGAAATTTGACCAAAGTGAATTTTGACACCAAATCATGAACTGAGATTATTGTTTTAGGTTTAAACAAAACTTTATCAATCAACTATGATGATTTCTAAACCTAAATCAAGCTTTTGATTGTTCCAAATTTCCAACAGATATATGATTTAGAGCTGATGTAAAGCAATTTGACTAATTGAGTGTTTGGATGCAAAGTAATGATTGATATAACCCAATAGACTATAAGAGAGACTGAGTACACAGATGTCTAGCACTAACCAAAGCTCAATCACAAAAACTCAAACTGATCCAAACACTAATTTCATATCAGTTATGCAATCTACTCTATCAAATCTACAATTCAAGTCTATAGCAGCTTAAACTTATGATCTACTAACATTATTAGAGCTAATCAATGCAATAACAACAATGGAAACAAGCAGATTAAAGCTTAGCTACTTATGCAGCCTAACAAATTCCAAAAGATCAGATGCTAAAACTTACAACTGTCCAGCTGATTAGCAGCTTATCTCAGACCCAGAACAACATTAAACTACTCAGATCTAACCCAAATTTAACTCTGCAACACCCAATTCGGATCGAACCAAAGCAAATCAATCTTGTTCTTCATCGATTGACTTTTGTTGACCGGTTTGTAATTTGAGTAAATGATGATTTTAAAAACAATAAACTCACTAAAAGCTATTAAGAGCTTGGATGAGCTTATGTAACAGTATTTTAAGCTTATGATGAGCTTAAAAGTATTTTTTTATTTTTTAATGATTTTTCTGATTTTTTGTATTTTTTTGAGTAAAATGAGAAGTAAGCTAAAAACAGATTATCAGTGATGAAATAAGCATTAAACAGAGAAAATAAGCAGATTAAAACATAAATTCTTAAACAAAGACTTGATAATGAAAACTAAATTTTATTAATCTAAATCATTTGAGTACAAAATACGAATTACAAAAACTTAAAACATTAAAATGAAAATTACAATTAACTAAACTACTGAAAACTTAGAGAGAAGAAATGATTAAAGGATAATTCAAATGTGACTGAATGAAGGTCTTTTTATAGCTGATCATGAGGCCTTGGAAGGATCTAGAATTCCCAATGTGTGCTTCTTTGAGTGATATCTGAGCCCTTGATCAATCATACACGTATCCCACTTGATATCAACCCTTGGATCACTATTGCCACGTTATTTCCACCAATCAGAGAGCGGCGTTTGGAGTATGAGCACACGGATGGCTGACATGGCAGTACCCATGTGTCAGGGGTGTCAGGGAAAGTACACATTTGCCCTTAATTGCTGTAATATTGACCAATTGACTCATTGTAATTTCTAGGGTTCATAGGAGCAGGGTAATTGGGGGTGAAAAAGGGCGGGGTTGATTTTTTTATTATTACTTTGATTGGGTTGACTGGGTTGTGGGGGTTTGACTCGGGTAATATGTGGGATTCGGGTTGGGATAATGGGTTTAATATTAAACCGGGTAAGTGTATTGGTTTAGTGGATTGGATCGGGTATATGCATGTTGGTGAGAGTTTTAATATAGGATTAGTATTTTGGACTTAGGACTATTATAATGATCAATGTAACTTTAAGGACTAAACTTGTAAATTCGGTTCAAGGGACCAAGGTGTACTTTCGAAAATGTTCACAAGGGCCTTTCTTGTCAATCTTAAATAATCCAAGGTTGAATTTGTAAATTACGAAACTTGAGGATCATTTCGCCAATACTCAAAGCTCGGGGACTAATCTTGACATTTCTTCAAACTTGATTGTAACTTCTAAAAATCATCCTCGAGAGAATAAAATCTTCAAAATGCACAATCCCGACCTTCCTGGTTCGGCTCAAACTCTCTTGATCTCTCGTGCTCGGATTTTGTCGATTTGGTTCCTTTGTGTGTTTTACATATCCGTACTGCAGAGCACAAACTCAAAAACCACAAATATTAGCAATAAACGGCTCTTTCTTGGTTGTTTTGGGTCAGTTTGATAATGAAAAGGTATGTGTTTTAGCACATACCAATACTCGTAGCTCAGGGGGACTGGTATGATCTATGGGCTTTATGCGACCCTCGAAATGAAATCTGCGATAGAGGAACCAATAAGGACAGAGTCAACAATAACAAATTCATGTGGGCTGCATAGACTGATGATGAAAGATTGGAAAAGCTCTCATTCGAGGATGAAGAGGAGCCACCTATCACTCACTGGTGCACTCCAATAATCATAACTGATGATGAGTCCACGCGAGTATGGCCTACGTGCAACCCTTTCCGCGAGTATTGTAACAGTGGTGGTAGCCTAAAAGTAGAAGCATGGATGTGCCCTCATGAGCTAGAAATACATGATGTCAAGTTCGGAGATTTGTCATTTGATGATTGGTACCCGATACAATTCGGGAATGCTAAAATTAACCCGAATCTTCTAAAAAGGCTCAAGATTGACTACAAGGATCATCATCTGAAAAAGGAATTAGTTAATGATGACATCTACTGCGTGGAAGATCCTTTAAGCAACATCGATGACAAAGAAGCCCGAAGTCATTGGTGTGAAAAGATATAAACTCCTGGGGAAGTTTTCTAGGCATCATGCAACCCTTATGACGATAAATGTAATGGGGGAAGCAGTTTAATGAGATTTGGGGAGGATGAGTTCTTTTGGACCTCAACCAACGATACAGAAAGAACAAAATTGCCTTGGTTAGACTACTTGGGATTTGACAGTTGGGTCAAGATCAAATATGGAAAAGTTGATACGTTGACAAAGGAAAAAGATCTGGAAAGAATATATAAGTAAAGAAAATCCGAACGACGAGAGTCCTAGCAAATTGAGTGACATAAAAATTGAGCATGCCAAAGAGTCAGTAAGAAATGAGAAGGAAGAATGCAAACGTGTACTGGTAGAAGATTTGCTCGACGAGGAATGGTTTAAAGGAACCGAGTCTGACGACGATGACATAGAAGGGATTTTAGATTACCTTGAGTTTCAAGGAAAAGAGGAATTTACTGACCCCAACGATGAAGCATATGAGCAAAGGAGGTGCAAACTCCTTAGGATTCCATATAAGAGGCCACCCCCGATTATTGCTGAAAAATATTAGTTTACTAGATACCACTTGGGGCCAGAAGAAAAATTTTGCAAAATTCGGAAGGTTGAGACTAAAGAGTACCTCCACACTGCCACAAATGTCGCTTGGGTCAGACATAACTTAATGAAGGACATGGAGGAAGTTGGCCAAGTCCGAAGGCTACCATAAAGACCCGAGGCTCTAAGTCTAACTTAAAGACTCGTAAATAAAGAAAAGTGCTCTTTCGGGAGACAACCCTAATTATCCCTTTCTTTTGTTTTATTTCCATTTACATTGGGTTTTGTGTTTTAACCATTTTTGCGGAAGCGAAGAAAATGTTGTTGTTCTTTGCATCTTGATCGACGAGTTACGGCATAACTCATTCTCATGGTTCGCCGTAACAGCCCCTGCGTGAGAACTTCGGATGCACTACCAATTACGGCGTAATCCCATCTCGATGGTTACGCCCGTAGCTACTACTTCGCGTATGCGGGTTTTTCCTAGTTACGGCAGTAACTCATTCCGGAGTTCGACGTAACTATCCTCTACGTTACTTCTTTCATTTTAAACACAATAACCTTGTATTAGTCTTTTAAATGAGCGTTGTGGGTATGTTCTGTAAACCCTCACGAGACTTCACTCGTCCACGTGGGCACCAAGTGGTTTTAAAGGCTTGTTGCATATGCTAAATGCAATCGTGATTCTTATGAAAGTGAGTTAGGTTTATTTTTCATTTTTTCTTTTTAGAATTATGCTTGCGGTAGTGTGATTTTAGGGATTGAAGTTTGCTGGTGGATGCTTATGCGAAGGTACGACTCTTTTTCGTGGGCCTTCTTTCTTTATGGAGCAAATTTCAGGGAAGTTCTCGCCCTAATTCTACTTTTCTCTTCACCTTTATTTAACGCTTAGTACAAAATGGACTTTGTACAATTCAAGTGGGGGGACGGGAGTAGAATTGTCTCTTGAACTGTATTTTTCCCTCGTTTTCTAGTTTATTTTGAAAAATTATGCCATTTTTAAAATTTTGACATGTTTTTCTTAACCTATTTAGATTAGACCTTAGCCGAGCACAGGTAACCCTTGATATTATATGGTGAGATTACCCCAAATCCACCAAAATATGAGTGTGCTGGTAGCTTGTAAACTTTAGAACTTGGCCTTTGCATCATTTCGAGACCATAGACAAGGTATGTTGAGTTAGCTCGATGTATTTTGACTTTTCAGTTTAAGAGAATTTGTATTATAGGATTATCACCCAAATAGCCTACCATTGTGTGTCTATCGATTAGTCACCTCGACTTCTCGACCCCCTGTGAAACCTTTTGTTGCACTCACCTTTAGTACAAGATACCCTAGATACACCCATCCGAGCCATTCTTTTCATTTTGTTAACCCAATATATTGTTTCGATACACCTATACACCTTAGCCTACCACCGTAGTCTTTATTTGTGATTGGGAAGTCATCATTTGCCTAAGTTCATGGTACAAGTGAAAAGGTTCGGGAATCACGCTTTAAATCGACGACATATTATTAAAGATCGTTGAAGACCCCAATTCCCATTGTTCATCTCATGTGGGGATGTTATGTTTAGTTATGTTCATGTTAACAAAAAAAAAAAAAAAAAAAAAAAAGGTTATGTTATTTAGTTAATTGTAAAGTGCGATGTTATAAGCACTATGTTATGAGCTTAATATAGATTTAGTATCGAGGAGGCCACCTCGTGACAACTCGTAATTTGGGATATTTCATATAGACTAGATTTAGTCTACACATCATTAGTAACATCATTTCATATCAATTTATGCATGGGTTTTGCATTTTACATTAAACGTTTATTTTCTTATTAAATAAACGCTATCGCGTAAACATTATTTGAACATTTGATCCGACACTTCCAAAAATTATCCCGATATATTTTTATACTCATATTAAGATTATAAAAATAATATTATGAGTTTACCCAGTGTTTTAAATTTATTTGGTATATAAATTGTTATATTTATATAATTACGACGGTTTTCTTAAATACTACACGATAATTATTATTTCACTCAAATTTTGCAAGGAATGTATTTTTATAATTTTTATGGCTTCAATATATTTTATTTTGACCCGTTAAAATTTATTTTTAGCTAACGCTACCCTAAATGCTTAAATTAATACACAAGTAACTAATAATTCCTAATTAACTACACATTTACTCAACATTAAAACACTTGATTATGCATGTCGACACTAGATGGATGAGTCACACCCTTCATTCACTAAATATCTAACTTAAATACATTATATTGTTTTATATTTACACATAGTTATCTAATATCAAAGGTGAAAAAAAAATATCTCTTCCTCTTCATCCCTAAGAACCGGCCACCATAGAATTTGTGGAAAACTAGAAGGGGGGGTTGAATAGTTTTACCAATTAAAACTTCCTTTTAAACTATTTAGATCGACTTATGTCAATCTATTTGGTTGTGTGTGTTGGATGTTGATAAACAAGCATATGAAGATATGTAATGAAAAGATAAGAGTAAGAAGCACAAAACCACAACGCGAGTATTTATAGTGGTTCGGCTACAAGGACACCTTCCTTGCCCTACTCCACTCCCGAGTCACCTACTCGAGAGTTTGTAATCACTACACCAATCTCCTTATGGCGGAGAAGCCTTCACAACGTCGCTTAATCTTTTTACGGTACAAAGCTAAATACCGGTTCTTTCACACCAAGTCGAACCACACCTAACACAACATCGCCTACCCTTTATACGGTGCTAGCCTAACCACCGAGTTCTTTCACACCTTAGGTGAACTACACCTTCACAAACGTCGCCTACCCTTTATTAGGTACTAGGCTAAGCACCTAGTTCCATTGCAATGGAGGAACTACTACCACACTACACCAACGACTAATCCCAAAGGTGATCTACTCCTTTACAACATCATCAAGGACATCAATATCCTTGGATCTAATGCTAGTCTATCTAGTACATCGAAACACACCATATCGAATGTACATCTAAGGCATCTTTCACTAATGCCTTTAATTAGATCTACAAGACACCTTTCACTAATGTCTTTGATTAGATCTACAAGACACCTTTCACTAATGTCTTGTGTCTTCACTTCTAAGCACCTTTCACTAATGCTTCTTGTCTTGACTTCTAAGCACCTACCACAAGTTCTTATCCTATAGACGATAGATACCTTTCACTATAATCTTCGTCTTGACACTTGAGACATCTTTCACTAATGTCTTTAACACTACGCTTCTTTGAAGAAAGAAAGGGATCATCAACAAGAGGACTTCAATAGCCTTGATGATGAGGAAGCTTGGCAACTCATGGACTTGAGCTTGCTCGACTTCAAAGGTGGTGATCTTCCCTTTAAGAGGAACCTAAAGATCACACAAAACAAAACTACAAACATAGATCTCTTGGATCTATGGTTAGTGAATTTAACTCGGGGAGAAAGTATGTTGGAGGGTGAGAATTAATGAAGAAATGGCTCACTATTTATAGAGGAAAAACCTCATTACCCGGATCCCACGGATCCTTCCACTTGGGATCCGGCTAGCACAAAGCTAGGGATCCGTGGTCCGCCTCTTTGCCCATGGGTATTTTGGGTTATAGGTCATGGGTCATGGGTTATGGGTTGATCCATGGTTTTCAATCTAGATACAATGTACCTTAAGGATACATTGAACTTGTGTAAGTGGTATATATAAAACCATGGGTTATGGGTCAAAAACCATTTGCTAGTTTTATCTATTTAGTATATACTTGCTTTTACCCATTTTAGTATATACTTGTTTTACCCATTTTAGTGTACTTAATATAAGTATGTATTAACCCAATATGTAAACACTAGTTGTACATATGTATCTAAATCATAGAATCACTTATACTTGTTAAGCCAATATGTAAACACTAGTTGTTGTATATATATATATATATATATATATCTAGATCATAAAATCACTTATACTTGTTTTAGTGTTTTATGTGAAAGCGTAAGTGTGTTAGAAAACTATTAGTTCAAACCATTTACGTATTTTATTTGTTTTGTTAATATGATTTTACTTTTGTTATCGACCAAACATTAGAAGATCGTAAAATATAAATAAACGTTTTTACAGCTTATTTGTATTAACAGAATTCAAGAAGGAGATCATCAAAAATTTTCTAGTCAAGTTAATTCACAATCTAGACACACTCTTAGATAAGGTTTTGAAATAAAAACCTAGGGTGTTTAGGATTAACCTTTGTTCACTTCACCTCATCAAGTCACTAGTAAGCATCTCCTATTCATGTTCATATTTCATATCTATTTTGTGTTCATTTCATCATATTTAAGAAAAACATGCAAGTCATAATGATGTTTATACCACTTTTTAATGTTTTCAAGTGTTATATATATATATTATCATCCTATAATTACTCCTTGAAATATATCATTTTGGTGATGTCTAGGAACCCACGACACCCTAAGAAGGTGTATGGTAGGATTAGAATAGCTTCGGAGTGGTTTTGAATTGGTTAGAATAGGTTTGGCGCGAGAAAAACTCATTTCGACAAGTTTAATTAAGGGTCTGTCCTTATTTTGAAATCTGGAAATTTCGACAGTTGATAAAAATATTTGGGCTAGATATTCAGAAAATACCCTTTAAATCGAAAGCGTGGCGCTTGAATGGGTTAAAGCGGTTATAACGAAGAAGTTATGCTATTTTTAAGTTTAACGAAAAACTATTTGTTTGAGAAAATTCAGCATGTATTCTCAACTTTTACGAATAAAAATGAGTCTTAAGCGTTATAAAATGTGTCGACCTATCAAATATATATTAGTATACTTTAACTGAAGCTAAGGACATATAAAACGTGAAAACGGACTTGTAACGATTAAATTACACGTTTAAATAAAGTTGCCGTAACTATATTATATAAGCAAATCTAATATATTTCTATTAGACAAACATTACGACCGCGAATGACCGTGTTGAGGGTCGCTTTTAACATTGATGGGGTATTTTTGTGAAACGATGTCTTCTAGTAAAAGTAAGTTCGCCTAGCCTATTTTCCAAAATGTTCAACCGTTCGTCAAGCGGAGTTGTAACGAATAAAATATGGACACTCAAACTTTGCCGAAAGTTACCTTAAACGATATTTTGGACACAAGTACCGTACTTTACCTATATTTTTCTCCATGATCGAGACCTCTAGGATGAAAACTTAAATGCTAAAACTTTGAGATAATGATACAAGCTTCCTAAAACCGTTGAGTTCGTTTCCTAACACTCGACGTGCACCATTTACGACTAGCTTTTCAAGGCTACTTAGTCACTTTCATGAATTTTTCAAAGACATTATTTTACGAAAAAAGTTATAATTTCATAATAAATCACTAAATGATTATCGTAGGATATCATTTCAACGTAAATACATGTAAAGTAATTTATAAATGGTCAAGACGTTATAAGATTATTTTTAAATGATAAGTATTATTTTCAAAAATTCACAAGTGGTATAGATATCATCTGAATTGCATGCATAACATTACATCATAACTTATTATATATCATATCATTCATAATAGGTCAAGTTTAGAGATTCACGCTACATTTGATGTACTCACTTTTGCCATCGCATCATTGTCCAAGTGAGTTCCATAGCCCCATTTTCAATTGTTTTATACTAATTTTGGGGAGATACATGCTCATTGTTTTCATTTACTTTCACAAGTACTTTAAACTCTTACATATTCTTCGTGAGTTTAGTAGCCCTACTTTTATATGTTTTAACTATTTTGGGGAGATACATGCTTAACTATTTTCACAAGTACTTTATATTTTTAAGGATAAATTCTATCATGATCACCATCGTTTCAAAACCGAATGTTGTGCTATATCAATTGTTCTTGTTTATGTGCTATAGTTCTCGTCGTATAATGTTCTAAATCGGTTGACTCACGATACATTGAGTCATGTACTATTGATTATGTGCTATAGTTCTCGTCAGTATAATGTTCTAAATCGGTTGACTCTTGATACATTAAGTCATGTGCTATTGATTATGTGCTATTGTTCTACGTCGAGTTATGTACTATTGTGAATTCATTTGACATCATGTGCTTGAACATAAACTATACACATTTTGGCGGTGGGTTGTAAACACACGAGTTGCAAGTTTTGTATGGGCGGAACTTGGGCCGGGTGGATTTACAATGCCTTTCTTTGCATGAACATTTTCTAAAGGTTTTTCATTTCAACACAAACTCTATGAACTCACTCAACCATTGTGTTGACACTTTTAGCATGTTTTATCTCAGGTATCTAAGGCATTCACTTCATGGCATGCATGTGGACTTAGCATAGAGTCGCGATGACGACGCGTCTCACATATATTCTATGCACTTAACTATCGTTTGATTGTAACAAACTCATTTTGGTATATTGGAAATATTTTGGGACCTATGTTTTGTAAACTCTGATTATTTTACTTAATCAAACGATATTTTCAAAACGACACTTTAGGTCGTTCGATATAATCAGTAACTTGATGCTATGACGGTCATCCCCGAAATTCCATTCCTCTGCAAAATGTAAATTGGGGTGTGACAGATTGGTATCGAGCTTGATTATAGAGAACTAGGTTGCATCATTGACCCTAGACTATAACTACATCATCATAGCATCTCATCATATCATTATAAGTGCATACTCATTGTACATGCGGGTTTATGACTTAACACCAAATATCATATGAGTCGATTAGTCCAAGCATTGCATAGTTACTCCTAAATTATATATAGCACGATCACCTATGTCTAATTCGGAAGAATCATGCAATGAAGGAGTAGTAGTCTTATATGTGTAAGCATTCTATGACCGAGCCAAATTTTCAAAAGACACATTACTCAAACCGATTAAGCCTAATCTCATGAGCAGTTCTTGTTTGATGAGTTGTGAGATTAAGTAAAATCGGTTACCTAAAAGTTTTTGAGGGTTTTGCTCGAGAATGGGAAAGTTGCCACATCAAACCCTAAACCGGAGAGACCAACACGAACCCAATTCGGGGACCCAATTCCTTCTTGGGTGGTAGAATGTGACAACTCGTAATTTCAGGACATTTCATATAGACTAGATTTAGTCTACACATCATTAGTAACATCATTTCATATCAATTTATGCATGGGTTTTGCATTTTACATTAAACGTTTATTTTCTTATTAAATAAACGCTATCGCGTAAACATTATTTGAACATTTGATCCGACACTTCCAAAAATTATCCCGATATATTTTTATACTCATATTAAGATTATAAAAATAATATTATGAGTTTACCCAGTGTTTTAAATTTATTTGGTATATAAATTGTTATATTTATATAATTACGACGGTTTTCTTAAATACTACACGATAATTATTATTTCACTCAAATTTTGCAAGGAATGTATTTTATAATTTTATGGCTTCAATATATTTTTTTGACTGTTAAAATTTATTTTAGCTAACGCTACCCTAAATGCTTAAATTAATACACAAGTTACTAATAATTCCTAATTAACTACACATTTACTCAACATTAAAACACTTGATTATTATTAAATGCATCTAGTTCCTTTTTTATGCATGTCGACACTAGATGGATGAGTCACACCTTCATTCACTAAATATCTAACTTAAATACATTATATTGTTTTATACTTACACATAGTTATCTAATATCAAGGTGAAAACAAAATATCTCTTCCTCTTCATCCCTAAGAACCGGCCACCATAGAATTCAAGAAGGAAATCATCAAAAATTTTCTAGTCAAGTTAATTCACAATCTAGACACACTCTTAGATAAGGTTTTGAAATAAAAACCTAGGGTGTTTAGGATTAACCTTTGTTCACTTCACCTCATCAAGTCACTAGTAAGCATCTCATATTCATGTTCATATTTCATATCTAGTTTGTGTTCATTTCATCATATTTAAGAAAAACATGCAAGTCATAATGATGTTTATACCACTTTTAATGTTTTCAAGTGTTATATATATATATATATATATATATATATATATATCATCCTATAATTACTCCTTGAAATATATCATTTTGGTGATATCTAAGAACCCATGACACCCTAAGAAGGTGTATGGTAGGATTATAATAGCTTGGAGTTGTTTTGAATTGGTTAGAATAGGTTTGGCGCGAGAAAAATGTTGGGTTCGATTTGCTTGACAATAGGGTAAAGACAATCAATAAGCATTCGTGAGAAACAACAAAGAGTCGTGATATGAGATACCACTTGGTGGTTACCGGATATCACTTGAATCGTGTGATCACTTTCCAAAGTAAACTATTCGACCCTAATGCCTGGGTATCATGAATATCTACTTGGGATAAGACCAAATGCAGTTAGAGAATTAGGCACAATTCTATAACCCTTTCGCTAATAAGTGTTTACGTTTTCTGTTTGTATTCAAGCGTATTTTTTCTATGTGTTTCATCTGAAAACAGATCTCCTATTTATAGGAAATACTCTTGGACAGTCAATAGAATTATGAGTATTAATCGGCCCATTAATAGCCTCATAATTATCCCCATTATAGTCGTTAGTGGTTACATGACCAATTAAACGTGGTCATAATGCGGATTAAACGCCACTTGAATAGGTCAAAGCCGTTACAAGCGTTACTATCATCGATTACTTTCATAGTGCCATACGTGGTTACACCGCTGGAAACGCCATACGCTTCGATGTAAACACAACCCGGTGAGACACCACCCGGTGGAAACACCACCGATGGAAACACTAGTCGATATAAGTCTCGCTCGTGGAAACACCGATAATCGATGGTAACCACACGGTACTTTCACCAAGCACTACCAATACAAACCACTATTAGAGTCGGGGTGTTCATGGACCTTATGGGTGTACACTCCGTACCTCCTAACCCATTACAAGGTGTGAACCAATCCCACAAGTGCTCTAAATTTTTCAACAATCCTCTCAAATTTAGTTCACTTCCTTTGCATGAAAACTAACATTAAACAAAACATGTGCATAAACGAAAATGTCACGAGGATTGAATTTCCATCTTAGTAATTACACGTTCAAATATTCGAGAATCGTGGTGTTCTAAGAATTGAACCCTTCAACCCATTTGAATACGAAGATAACTACACACAAGTTTTCAAACACATATCGACTCGACACTATACAAGCCATGTGTCCATATCCAAATTCATAAATGTTGTGAAGCTAAAGTCCAAAGCTTCACAGGCGGCAAAACTTCAACATTTACATAGGTGGTTCCTCTTTAGTCATGCTCACCAAGCACTTTTCAAAGATAATTAACCATTAAGTAAAGACTTCATCCTCCTTTCAAAGGAGTTCGAGCACAACCTTGGGATGTAAATAAAACATGTGCTCCATCCATGAATGTTCGACTTTCCACATTGAACTCAGCTCCCAAGTTTCCTTAGGAGGATTTGGGTGTCCTAGCATTCAGTGACTAAGTTGGACTTAAACCCATCCCTTTAGCGGACTTTATAACCAAGTCTATAGCCGGACCCTTCGTCAAGTGATCGCCTAAGTTACATGAGATCTCACAAACTCTATAGATACCACCCCATTCATGATAAGCTCACGAATCATGCTATGTCGACACCTAAGTGTCTAGACTTACCATTGTACATCGACTATAAGCTTTAGCCAATGTAGCCGCACTATCACACCGGATAGAAATAGGTGCTATAGGTTTAGCCACAATGGAATCTCAAGAAGCAAGTTTTCAACCATTCAACACATGCATCAAAGAATGCTAGAGCCACAAATTTAGATTCCATTGTTGAACCGGTGATGCAAGTTTGTTTCTTGGATGCCCAAGAAATTGTACCTCCACCAAGTAGGAATACCCGACCATTTGTAGACTAATTGTCTTCGATGTTCTTGATCCAACTTGCATCGGTGTAACCTTCCAACATCGATGGGTAACCAAGATATGAGAGACTATAATCCATAGTTCTCTTCAAATACTTTAGTACCCTTTGAATTGCTTGCCGATGATGAGCACTAGGGTTACTAGTATACCGCTCAATTTTCCCACCGCAAAACCAATATCGGTCTTGTACAAGTCATGGCATACATCGGTGACCAATTACCCTAGAATACTCAGTTGAGATCTGACCTTGCCATGATTAGGCATCGACTTCTCACAAGTATCCATAGGAGTACTCATCGGAGTACAATCAAAGTAATTGAATTTCCTCGGTACCTTCTCAATATAATGAGGCCGAGATAGAAATTCTATTACTTTCATGTTTAATCCTTATACCAAGGATAACATCGGCCTCCCCCATGTCTTTCATGGAGAACCTTGATGACAAAAATTCCTTTGTCGTCAACCTAATTTTGGTTAGTGCCAAAGATCAACATGTCATCAACATATAGATAAATGATGACTCCTTTACCGATTCATCAAATTTGCTATATAAACATTTGTCGACTTGGTTAAGAACATAACCACTAGACAAAACCACTTCATCAAAATTTTGATGCCATTTCTTAGGTGCTGCTTAAGTCCATAAAGAGACTTAATCGGTTTACACCTTTGTTTTATTGCTGGCATGATGAAGCCACGAGGTTGGTTCATATAAACCTCCTCTTCCAATTCACCATTCAAGAAAGTCTTCACATCCATCCGATGAATAACCGGTTGTGAATAGATGCCAAGCAATCGCAGGTCTTATGGTATCGATCGTGCCACGTGGGCATAAGTATCAAAATAGTCTATTCGGACTTTTGTTTAAAGCCACGAATAACTAGTCTAGCCTTGAACTTTTCAATAGTTCCATCTACCTTCATTTTCCTTTTGAAAATCCATTTGCAACCCGAGGTTTGCAACCTAGTGGTAGATCAACCAACACCCAAGTGTTGTTGCCCATGATGGAATCCATCTCATCATTAATTGCTTCTTTCCGAAAGCAATATCACGGGACTTCATTGCTTCTTCAAATGTTTTGGGGTCATCCTCAACAATGAAGCAATAGGAGTATTGATCCGAGACCTCATCCACGTACCTTCAACTAGGTATAGTTGAAACTCGAGTCCAAATGACTTTGAGTCCTGACCCTTTGCTTTTCCCGAGCACGGAGTTCGAGTTCTTGAACCACAACCTCATCGTGGACCACCGATGGTTCATCATCGAGGACCTCGATACACCAGTGTCATGAGTTCCATTAGGAATCCTCGACTTGGTCTAGGGGCCGATGAGAATCTATTCTCATCAAAGTCTCATCCCTTGATTCAATTATAGAGTTAATCGAAACATGATCATTAGGTTCAATAACATAGAACCTAAAAGCCTTGGAATGCTCAAGATATCCAACAAAGATGCGATCAATGCCTCTTTCACCCAAAGTCTTTGCTTTGGATCGGGAGTCTTACAACAGCCCTACAACCCCGGACCACGAGATAGTTAAGGTTGGGTTTCCTTTTAGTCCGAATTCATAAGGGTAACCTTGTTCCTTTTTGGGAACTCTATTTAGCAAATAGCAAGTTTGTTAACATAGCTTCACCCAGAACCCTTGACTCGATCTGAATAGGACAACATGGAATTAACCATCTCCTTGACACCTTGTTTTTCCTTTCGAAATACCATTTTGATGAGGAGTATAAGGGCGATCGTTTCATGGATTATTCCAACAGATGAAAGTCTTGAGTATCCATGTACTCACCTCCCTATCGATCCTTAATCTTTTGATCAAAGACACAAGTTGTAATTCAACCATTTTTAAACACTTTGAATTTATCTAATGCTTCATCCTTGGTATGTAATGATAGACATTACAAAATCTAGAAGCATCATCAATAAATGTCACAGTACTTCTTATTTCCCAAAGAAGGAGTGGCATGCAAATCACACAGTCACTATGTATCGGCTCCAAGATCTTAGTCTCACGACTAACACCACGAAAGGGTTTCTTGGTTATCTTGGTCAACATGCAAGTTTTACACTTTTCGTGTCCATGTCAAATCTTTGGATTAAACCATCCCTAGACATATCTTGCATTCTTTTATAATGTACATGGCCAAGTCTTGCATGCCATAGGCTAGAATCGATGTCGATGGTGGTCACAAAAGCTGAATTAACATTGTCGATAGAAATATTAAGCTTTGAACATTTGATTACATAAATAATCAAAACCAATAAAAACACCATGCTTAGAAAGCACAAATTTATCGATTCAATAACTTGTTTATATCCATGATTATTCAAAATACTACTTGAAACCAAGTTCTTCCCGATATTAGGAACATGAATAACATCAAAAAAGTTACAATCTTTCTGAACTAAACCTAAGATCTACACAACCACGACCATGCACCAAGGTGTTGACTCATTTCCATGTGAAGAATAGAACCATCATTCGGTGACTCATAAGTCTTGAACCGACTTCTATCTTTGCACACATGAGCAGTTGCACAGTCAACCCACCACGCAACATCATCATCCTCGCATAAAAGATTCGAGATACATATGTAACATAATAAATCGAAAAGACTTATTAAACATATTCGACCTTTCGATAAGTTGGTGAACCACCACTCCACTGAACCATTAGTGCTCGATCCATTGGCTTTACCACCAATTTTAACACCCTTGCGGTCCCTTTTAATGTGACCGGTCTTACCACATTTCCAACAAGTAGGTGTTGCCTTCTTGTTAGGATCTCGCCTTGTGTTATCATGAAATTTGCGTTTGACTTTGTTGTCATTGTACTGGTGGAGTTGTTATGCTCCACCATATTGACAACAGATGGGCCAACATTGCCACTCTTTGGCTTGTCATTATCCACACTTTGAGAGATTCCTCAATGTGCGATATGATCGCCCAACTCAACAAGAGTTAACTCCTCCTTCATATGTTTCAAGGTATGCTTGAAATCTTTCCAGAAGGAGAAGTTTATCAATAACACAAGAGACCGAAATAGCCTCATCCATGTGCATATTGTGTTGTGTAAACCTTCCAAGTATTCAAGAAGTTCATTGTATTGTTCCATAACGGTCTTGAATCGGTCATTTTGTAATTTGTGAAATTACTAACAAGAAACTTCTTACTTGATGCATCCTCACCATATATTTGGCATCCAAGGAATCCACAGTTCTTTGGAAGATTCAAAGTTCGATAAATATCAAACAAAGAATCGGACATACCATTCGAATAAGTCCTCTGCATATGTAGTCATCATTCTCCCACTTGCTCCTCCTCTGATCCGCTCCACGGTAGCATCATCCCCATCATCGTGAATTGGAGTAGTCGATTACATAGACCACACTCATGCTTGGCAAAGAAGAAGTGCATCTTCTTCGCCACCTCCTAAAGTCCACCCCTTCAAACTTGTCCGGCTTAGCAAAGTTTGAAGCCATGTGTTCATTGCAGCGGTTGCCATTGATTATCACAAAATAGTTTACTTTGATTGTTGGGTTGAGTTGCCCGACAACGAGGTAAAGAAAATCAATAACTGCTCGAAGAGAAACAACAAAGAGTCGGCGATATGAGATACCACTTGGTGGTTACCGGATATCACTTGGAATCGTGTGATCACTTTCCAAAGTAAACTATTCGACCCTAATGCAGGTATCACGAATATCTACTTGGGATAAGACCAAATGCGATTAGAGAATTAGGCACAATTCTATAACCCTTTCGCTAATAAGTGTTTCGTTTTACATTTTGTATTCAGCGTATTTTTCTATGTGTTTCATCAGAAACAGATCTCCTATTTATAGGAAATACTCTTGGCGATCAATAGAATTATGAGTATTAATCGCCCATTAATAGCCTCATAATTATCCCATTATAGTCGTTAGTGGTTACATGACCAATTAAGCGTGGTCATAATGCGATTAAGCGCCACTTGAATAGGTCAAAGCCGTTACAAGCGATTACTATCATCGATACTTTCATAGTGCCATCGTGGTTACACTTTGCTTGATGGAAACGCCCTTCCTTGATGTAAACACAACTCGGTGAGACACCACTTGATTGAAACACCACCGGTGGAAACACCGATTCGATGTAAGGCATCGCTTGGTGGAAACACCGATAATTAGTGGTAACCACAACGAAGATTTCACCAAGCACTACCAATACAAACCACTATTAGAGTCGAGGTGTTCATGGACCTTATGGGTGTACCTCCGTACCTCCTAACCCATTACAAGGTGTGAACCAATCCCACAAGTGCTCTAAATTTTTCAACAAAAAACTCATTTCGACAAGTTTAATTAAGGGTCTGTCCTTATTTTTGAAATCTGGAATTTCGACAGTTGATAAAAATATTTGGGCTAGATATTCAGAAAATACCCTTTAAAACGAAAACGTGGCCGCTTGAATAGGTTAAAACGGAGTTATAACGAAGAAGTTATGCTATTTTTAAGTTTAACGACGAAAACTATTTGTTTCAGAAAATTCAGCATGTATTCTCAACTTTTTACGAATCAAAAATGATTCTTAAGCGTTATAAAATGTGTCGACCTATCAAATATATATTAGTATACTTTAATCTGAAGCTAAGGACATATAAAGCGTAGAAAAGCGGACTTGTAACGATTAAATTACACGCGTTTAATTAAAGTTGGCGTAACTATATTATATAAGCAAAACTAATATATTTCTATTAGACAAACATTACGACGCGAATGACCGTGTTGAGGGTCGTTTTAACATTGATGGGTACTTTTATGAAACGATGTCTTCTAGTAAAAGTAAGTTCGCCTAGCCTATTTTCCAAAATGTTCAACCGTTAAATCAAGCGGAGTTATAACGAATAAAATATGGACACTCAAACTTTGCGAAAGTTACCTTAAGCGATATTTTGGACACAAGTACCATACTTTACCTATATTTTTCTCCATGATCGAGACCTCTAGGATGAAAACTTAAATGCTAAAACTTTGAGATAATGATACAAGCTTCCCAAACCGTTGAGTTCGTTTCCAAACACTCGGCGTGCACCATTCGACTAGCTTTTCAAGGCTACTTAGTCACTTTCATGAATTTTTCAAAAGACATTATTTTACGACGAAAAGTTATAATTTCATAATAAATCACTAAATGATTATCGTAGGATATCATTTCAACGTAAATACATGTAAAGTAATTTATAAATGGTCAAGACGTTATAAGATTATTTTTCGACGATAAGTATTATTTTCAAAAATTCACAAGTGGTATAGATATCATACGAATTGCATGCATAACATTACATCATAACTTATTATATATCATATCATTCATAATAGGTCAAGTTTAGAGATTCACGCTACATTTCGGTGTACTCACTTTTGCCATCGCATCATTGTCCAAGTGAGTTCCATAGCCCCATTTTCAATTGTTTTTATACTAATTTTTGGGGGAGATACATGCTCAGCTGTTTTCATTTACTTTCACAAGTACTTTAAACTCTTACATATTACTGTGAGTTTCGTAGCCCCTACTTTTATATGTTTTTAACTATTTTGGGGGAGATACATGCTTAACTATTTTTCACAAGTACTTTATATTTTTAAGGATAAATTCTATCATGATCACCATCGTTTCAAAACCGAATGTTGTGCTATATCAATTGTTCTTGTTTATGTGCTATAGTTCTACGTCGTATAATGTTCTAAATCAGTTGACTACTGATACATTGAGTCATGTACTATTGATTATGTGCTATAGTTCTCGTCAGATAATGTTCTAAATCGGTTGACTCACGATACATTAAGTCATGTGCTATTGATTATGTGCTATTGTTCTTCGTCGAGTTAGGTACTATTGTGAATTCATTTGACATCATGTGCTTGAACATAAACTATACACATTTTGGCGGTGGGTTGTAAACACAGGTTGCAAGATTTTGTATGGGCGGAACTTGGGCCGAGTGGATTACAATGCCTTTCTTTGCATGAACATTTTCTAAAGGTTTTCATTTCAACACAAACTCTATGAACTCACTCAACCATTGTGTTGACACTTTTAGCATGTTTTATCTCGGTATCTAAGGCATTCACTTCATGGCATGCATGTGGACTTAGCATAGAGTCGCGATGACGCGTCTCACATATATTCTATGCACTTAACTATCGTTTGATTGTAACAAACTCATTTTGGTATATTGGAAATATTTTGGGACCTATGTTTTGTAAACTCGATTATTTTACTTAATCAAGCGATATTTTCAAAGCGACACTTTAGGTCGATTCGATATAACTGTAACTTGATGCTATGACGGTCATCCCCAGAATTCCATTCCGCTTCAAAACAGGTAATTTGGGGGTGTGACAACCTCAGTCACATTTGAAGATTAGAGTTGGATGTTGCGCCAATAGCTGGAGAAAAGGTAGTGTGCCCATTATGACGTCCTCTAATGACATATCTACCTAGTATATCATGATCCGGTTTCTTATCTTCGAAGCTTGAACTTTGGGCGGACAGTAAGTGGTGATGACTTGGTTATAGATTTAGACTATCTGCTTAATTTTTATTTTACACCATTTATATATCCCATTTCTTATCCTACCCTTTAGTCATGAAGCGTGTCTAGGTGATGCAGCGAGCAATCTTTGGTGTTTTGGCCATGGATTTGGTCATGTATCATTGATTTTGTCCACTTCTCCGTGACATGTAAGTAATGACAAATCACCCTAACCCTTGTCGTGTCTACCCATATTGCCTTTGAGAATTGTTTTATCCTTAACTCTAGTGGTGGAGATTTGTGTAACCGCCAAGCTTATAATAGAATACATGCTATGACTGTGCGATTGAGTGATCACCCCGAAATTGACACTTAGAATAGTTGAGAGATTTGAGTGTTTTGTTCCCATTTCGTGAGGTGTTCGACTTTGTTTTATTCTAGCATAAAGGATTTGTAAACTTATATTTCCTAGGTAATGGGAGATATCATTTTAGGAATCTATCTGATAAGGTCTACTTGAGGGCAAGTAGAGTTCAAGTGGGGGGATATTTGTAACACCCCCGAAATGGCTCAGCGGAAGCACACAAGTATTGGGGTACTACTAAATTGATATCACAACATAAGCATAGAACAACTGATTTTCATAAAAAAACTTTTATTCATTCTTGGAAACAATGTTTACATTATTTATTTAATGCGGAAAAATGGCCCATTATAAACAGGTGGTCCCAATACATAAATCAGAGTCCTCTATGACCATGACATGCCTTTGCCTTTCGCTTCCAAAGATAAGCTATCACCTCAAAACCTGAAGATTACACGAGGTTGATGAGTTCATAGGTTTATTTAAATGGCACTTTAGTATACCATTTAACATTTGGTTTTGATGATCATTACTTCTTGCATAATTTCATAAAAATTTATGATTCCCTTACATAAAAGAAATTCGTTAGTGGACCATAAGCAGGGTATATGTACATTACAACGAATATAATGTCATATATTGACTCTATTACGCTAGCACTAAGGTTATGCAACCGAAGCTACGACAGTTTCTGTATGCAAGATGTAGTCATACAAATAAGGAGCCCATGGCGAGTGTTTAACCCAATACACTCGGTTCTGACATGATATATGTTTCGCCTTGACCCATGCGGGGTCAACCGAGCAGAGTCACCCCAATAGATTTATTTATAACATTCGCGCTTCCCAAACAGAATTGGCGTTCATGAAAAGGGCAATGTGGGATCTAAGGACTTAGGCTAAGTTGCGTAATATTCTAAGTCAAGCATTTTGGTATGGTCCATAAAACATCTATGTATTATTTAACTTTAAACATATCAATCATAAAGCATAGTATGCATGGAAATGCACAATTTCAATAATTAAAATCATTTAAGTAAAATGAGCATGTATCTTCCTCCAAAACAAGTATAAAACAGTTTAAAGTAAGGGCTATGAAACTCACCTTGCCAATTAGTAGTCCAAAGGGAATTAAATCAAGGGATGATAGTGCACGGCTCTGACACGCAACCTAATTAATACGACAATTTAGTCTTTATTGATGTTTAAGACTCGCTAAAGTTTAACTAACTTTATAGATTTTTACATGTTGTTGTTGTTCTTGTTGTTGTTGTGGCATCATTTATCTTTAAATAATTTACAAGGAATTGGGTGAATTTTGGCTTAGGAGGGATGGTATGGAAGGAATTACAAGGAAGGAATTATGACTTTGGTTCAATGATGACCAAATAATAGTATACGGAAGAATTTTAAGAGTTAATGAGACAGAATGACGATGTACGGACAATGAGGCAACATTAGACGTCGGCGGATCATGATATTGTACTAATTGTACGTATATGTATATTTATCTTTCCACGACACTTTTATTTGTTAGAATAAGCCTTCAAAAGGTTTAAATAATAGTTTCAGCTAATGATTTCACATTTAAATATCTTAATAGATAAAAGTTAGGATTAAAGCTCCTCCTCGATAGTTGTTATATAATAGGCTATAGTTATACATATTTTATCTAAAATCGGGCATGACCCGTGTATATATCTTAGTTCCCGTTGTAGCTATTAGTTACAAGATATAAGTCTAAGTAAATAACCTTTTTAAAATTTAACCATTTCATATAAGTTTTTGTAAAACATATCAAGTTTATATAAGTTTAATAGGTGATATAAATTTGGAAATCTTACAAGTAAGTTCATAACTTATAATTTTTGTTTAAACTAGTTTTTATAAATCTTAAATGTATATTATAGCTTGTAATTGTATGTGTCAATTATATTTATAGTTTTAATTGTACAATAAGTTTAGAACTTCATTATAGAGTACGTCACGAACAAAAAGGAACCATCAATGACGTGCCGTGTGAAGTAGATCGGGTACGATACTTGACGCTATACAAAGACTACTAATATTTGGTTTTCATTTGGAAATTTATATGTTTATATTCTTATAAAAGCTCACGTATTATATCTTACTCATAAACAACAAACGTACTTCATTTGTTTGTGATGGGTTGCGGCCCAGGAGGAAATAACTGAGCTTGCGTGGGCTTGGTGGGTTGTGGCCTAGTGTGAACACAACAACGAAACATGGGCTTTGGCCCGTTGATAACCAAACAACACACATCCTTAGTCCAAATCTGCGTGTAAATGTATGTGACACTAGGACAGTTTTTTGGAACCTGAATTTTGCCATGAGGTAATGGTGAACTGAAGGCTCGATATGGAGCCCGAGAATGAAGTGAGTGTATATCGAGACTCAAACAGAAGAATGTAAACTAGACATGTACATCAACAATGGTGATCACAACAACCTTGACTAGTAACAATGTCCATGTATATTCGGAAAAAGACGCAAAGGTAGTGGCCAAGTTCAACTCATGTCTTGCTAGTACCACTTGACTCGAAAGGGAAAGTTTGTTACCAATCACACCCTTACAGCTATTGTGATGGTATGATGTAATTACAAACAATAAAAATAGGTACCTCGACGTGGGTTTCTCTCAACCGAACCCAAGTTTCAACTGGTTGTATGGTTTGACCCGAAGTAGACCAAACACGAGCATGTATCTCTCAAGGACTAGTGATGGTAAACTCAATTGACACTTGCGACTACTACGACCACTTTCGTGGTCTAGGACTACAAATGATTACAAGCACCCTTCGGGGCGCCTTACCCTTGTACCTCGAATGAGTAGACAGACGCACCCTTGTGGGTAACTAACCAACACGACCCAAAACATGAGGAAGTTAGCAGGTTTAAGCCGAATATGATCAGATAAATACGAGTATAAGCCGAAAATTAAGAGTCAAACTTAATATATTTCTGTTTTCTCTTCTTGTCTTTCGGTAGCAACAACAACAACAACACATTTTTTTTCTTCATTATTTCCACAGCACTATCGTAAATTTATTTAATACCAACATAAATCAATAGCACTTATAATTTATGTCAATCGATATAAACAGAAAATTTATAAATTCGAATTAGCCAAATGATATTACAAACTCAATGGATTTAAAAAGATGACAATTGTATGTTCTTACATTAATTTCCGTGGGTCGATTACATGAACACCGAAATACCAAGGAGCTTAATTGGAGGAGTTTCTGGACGAATTAGAACGATTAACACTTGAAATGGCTTCCTCATACATCAAATGACCAAACCCCCAACTCAATTTGGAAAAGCCCTTTGATTTGCCATGAACCCTAATTTGCCTTGAGTGTTAGCGAGAAATTGGAAAAATTGGTGGAGAAGACCTGTGAATCCTTCATCACTTTGTAGGAGGAATTATAGACTTGAAAACCCTAGACCTCTTGACCTCGTTTGGTAGATGCTTAGCCTTCTTGGCATAGGTCTCATCTTTCCACAACCACACTCAAGGGCTTCACGTGATGTCTAGGATGGTAGGGTTTCATTTGAGGATAGTGGTAGATATGGAAATGGAATTGACTTTTAAAAGGAAGAAGAATTATCCATTTCTGTGTTTGGTGTTTCTGGCTTGTGTCGACAAGGGAGAGAGAGGAGGGAACAGATAAGGTAGAAACGTGGGAGAGAGAGAGAGTGATAGAAGTTTTATCTCTTTTGTTTTATTATAAGACACAATATAAATTGTACCCCGTGTTTTGACGAATCCTCGAGTAACCGTACCTTCCCGGTACCCGAAAAATATAAAGATTATATTTCTCGAAACGTTTTAATGAGCGTAATAATATAGTATTATTTTTACATGAGATTTAGATTATAACTGATTGCCGTTACTAATTTGGTGTCGGTATACGTGCGGTGCCGTGACTTTCTAAATTCACGAGATAACCTCTCATTTTCTTCCGTAAATTATCCTTGAATGATAAAATATGTATATTTCACTTATCTCATTATTTATTTTTAGTCTTGTATGCTACTGCGCTGCAATACGCGAAATAACTTCTCGAAACAATGGATTAAGCTTATGTATGCTTAGATTTAACTTGGACAATAATAAATCCACATTTAGTATACAGATACTTAGTGGACAAGTATCGTGTGTGCGGTATCTTATTTTAAAAAGAAACGAGATGACCTCTCGTTTCTAAATCTAAATATTGACATCTGTTAGAAAATAACCAATAAAATAACCGATTTGAATTTTCTGACGTGATAAATATTATTATAATAATCTGAAATTTTATGGGTTGTTATAGTCTACCCACCTTACAGAAGATCCGTCCCGGATCTTAGTTTACGTTACCCGATAGAGTGTCGGGAACGAGGTGATGGTATTTGGAACAAGTTTTGAATTTTCCCTAGGTTGTTCTAGGGTTTCCTCTTTGGGTATGGGTACCTAGGTGTTATGCCAGCAACACATCCTCTATCTGAGGAGCCATGATTTTCTGGGGTAGGTTCAATGGGTGAAAGTTCTGATTCATGATGTTATGAGGTTTCACTATTTTGTTAGTGTGGCCACCTCTAACCTCTCAAGGTCTTATCAAAACATACCCATTTATGGCGTTTCATGATTCTAAAGTATATGGGTTGATTCTTAAGGGATGAAGAAACATTTTTTTTCGAATTTCTCTTTCGACTAAATGTTTATACAAGTTTGACTAAGACCAGATTCAAAAATTGATAATGTGTAAAAATGACACATTTTTACAAGATTGTAAAACCGGTTCTTAGTTATGGGGTGTGTAAGAAGGTTTTGCAAAACTTTTAGTATTCGACATTTGTCTCATTTTAATGAGGATTTGGAAAGTATTAGTGTTGGATTTTAAAGGGAATCCTCCAATTTGAAAATTATATTGTAGCAAGGATGTGTAGCGAGGATATAACATTTACCCATAGCTTCTGACGGGGTTTAGTTGTCTAAGTTGGGTAAGGTTGGAGGTTTAATGGTTGGTGAACCTCATTGTTTTCTTTGGTTTTAGGCATAGGTGTGGGATACATCCTAAGGTCAGGCTTAGCTACCAAGGAGAACATAAGTCATTTCTGTTTATGAAGTATTAACTTAAAGCACTTTATTTTGGTAAGGTGGCAAATTTTTTTGTAGAATAATTCATGAAGTGATTCAGGAAGTATTTTGATTATAATGGTCTGTGGGATAATCGGAAATAGTTTGTATGGCAACTCTTTTATTTCGTTTGTAGGAGGGGTACAAGGTAGGCACTGTTATTCTTAAGAGGTGGGTGGAGCTTCTAGGTATTTAATTCTCAAGGTAGGGCGTAAAGTTTTCAAGTTCACGTGGGATTATAGGTCCTTTATCATGCCTTTCTAGATTTTGCCAAAGTTTTATTGTATCTTTCTCATAGGTGCTATTGGAAGGTTGCTCCGAAAATGGTTTGATTCGTCCACGGAATGTAAGGTTTGGGGTAGGAGTGACTATAACATAACCCGATTGTGACATGGAAATATTCTATATAGGAAATAATAATGTGGCCTTGGTGGTAGCTTACGATTAAGGAATGCCGGTGAGTGGCTTATGATTAAGGAATGCCGGTGGTGGCTTACGATTAAGGAATGCCGGTGGTGGCTTATGATTAAGGAATTCCAACGAGTGGCTTGTTATATGTTTATTAAAATATTAACATTAATCAAATTTCACTAGACATAACGCTATTATCCTAAGTATTGCAAAATTCACCTCTGAGTCAGACATAGGTGATCAGGCTATGTCCCACTGTCCCTGGTTGAATATAGGTGATCAATCTTTATTCAACCGAGGTTCAATGAATTTTGAAATACTTAGCTTAGTTACACTATTAATATGTCCCAATACTTTTAAAAGTTATCTTAAAGACTAGAACAATTATTCCATTTATATGAGGGAAAAGGTGCAGTGTTGTGATACGTAAATATACGTATAGGGAAGATAATAATAACCTATAATAAAATTAGGTGAGAAGTGATAAAACATGTATCTTATCAAGTATGATCTCAACAGGATCATAAGTGAGGCATCGGCTTGGCAGGCAGGCACGTGTCGGTCATAGGGTTAAATTTTTGTAAAAGTGGTTATAGTCTAGGTTTTAAAAATACTCAGTTCTCTATAACCTAGGCTCTGATACCAATCTGTAACACCCCCAAAATGGCTCAGCGGAAGCATACAAGTATTGGGGTACTACTAAATTGATATCACAACATAAGCATAGAACAAATGATTTTCATAAAGAAACTTTTATTCATTCTTGGTAACAATGTTTACATTATTGATTTAATGCGGAAAAATGGCCCATTATAAATAGGTGGTCCCAATACATAAATCAGAGTCGTCCATGACCATGCCATGCCTTTGCCTTGCGCCTCTAAAGATAAGCTATCACCTCAAAACCTGAAGATACATGCTAAAAAGTGTCAACACGAGGTTGGTGAGTTCATAGGTTTATTTAAATGGCACTTCAGTATACCATTTAACATTTGGTTTTGATGATCATTACTTCTTGCATAATTTCATAAAAATTTATGATTCCATTACATAAAAGAATTTCATTAGTGGACCATAAGCAGGGTATATGTACATTACAACGAATATAATGTCATATATTGAATCTATTACGCTAGCACTAAGTTCATTCAACCGAAGCTACGACAGTTTCTGTATGCAAGACGTAGTCATACAAATAAGGAGCCCATGGCGAGTGTTTATCCCAATACACTCGGTTCCGACATGCTATATGTTTCTCCTTGACCCATGCGGGGTCAACTGAACAGGGGAGTCACCCCAGTAGATCTATTTATAACATTCGCGCTTCCCAGCAGGAATTGACGGTTCATGAAAAGGGCAATGTGGGATCTAAGGACTTATTCTAAGCTGCGTAATATTCTAAGTCAAGCATTTTGGTATGGTCCATAAAACATCTATGTATGATGTAACTTCAAACATATCAATCATAAAGCATAGTATGCACGGAAATGCACAATTTCAATAATTAAAATCATTTAAGTAAAATGAGCATGTATCTTCCCCAAAAAGTATAAAACAATTTAAAGTAGGGCTATGAAACTCACCTGGCAACTAGTAGTCAAAGGGAATTAAATCAAGGATGATAGTGAGCGGCTCAAACACGCAACCTAGTGTCTGACAATTTAGTCTTTACTCATGTTGTAGACTCGCTAAAGTTTAACTAAATTTATAGATTTCTACATGTTGTTGTTGTTGTTGTTGTGGCACCATTTATATTTAAATAATTTATAAGGAATTGGGTGAATTTCGGCTTAGGAGGGATGGTATGGAAGGAATTACGACTTTGGTTCAATGATGACCAAATAATAGTATACGGAAGAATTTTAAGAGTGAATGAGACTGAATGATGATGAACGGACAATGAGGCAACACTAGATGTCGGCGGATCATGATATTGTACTAATTGTACGTATATATATTTATCTTTCCACGAAACTTTTATTTGTTAGAATAAGCCTTCAAAAGGTTTAAATAATAGTTTCAGCTAATGATTTCATATTTAAATAACGTAATAGGTAAAAGTTAGGATTAAAGCTCCTCCTCGATTGTTGTTATATAATAGGCTATAGTTATACATATTTTATCGAAAATCGGGCATGACCCATGTATATATCTTAGTTCCCGTGGTAGCTATTAGTTACAAAATATAAGTCTAAGTAAATAACCTTTTTAAAATTTAGTCATTTCATATAAGTTTTTGTAAAACATATCAAGTTTATATAAGTTTAATAGGTGATATAAATTTAGAAATCTTACAAGTAAGTTCATAAGTTATAATTTTTGTTTAAACTAGTTTTTATAAATCTTAAATGTATATTATAGCTTGTAATTGTATGTGTCAATTATATTTATAGTTTTAATTATACAATAAGTTTAGAACTTCATTATAGAGTACGTCACGAACAAAAATGCACCATCGCTGACGTGCCGTGTGAAATAGATCGGGTACGATACTTGACGATATACAAAGACTACTAATATTTGGTTTTCATTTGGAAATTTATATGTTTATATTCTTATAAAAGCTCACGTATTCTCTCTTACTCATAAACAACAAACGTACTCCATTTGTGTGTGATGGGTTGCGGCCCAGGAGGAAACAACTGAGCTTGCGTGGGCTGTGGCCCATTGTGAACCAAACAACGAAACATGGGCTTCGGCCCGTTGATAACCAAACAACACACATCCTTAGTCCAAATCTGCGTGTAAATGTATGTGACACTAGGACACTTTTTTGGAACCTGAATTTTGAGATGAGGAAATGGTGAACTGAAGGCTCGATATCGAGCCCGAGAATGGAGTGAGTGTATATCGAGACTCAAACAGAAGAATGTAAACAAGACATGTACATCAATAATGGTGATCACAACAACCTAGACTAGTAATAATGTCCATGTATATTCGGAAAAAGAAGCAAAGGTAGTGGCCAAGTTCAACTTATGTCTTGCTAGTACCACTTGAATCGAAAGGGAAAGTTTGTTACCAATCACACCCTTACGGGTTTTGTGACGGTGTGATGCAATTACAAACAATAAAAATAGGTACCTCGACGTGGGTTTCTCTCAACCGAACCCAAGTTACAAATGGGGTGTATGGTTTGACCCGAAGTAGACCAAATATGAGCATGTATCTCTCAAAGACTAGTGATGGTAAACTCAATTGACACTTGTGACTACTACGACCAGTTTCGTGGTCTAGAACTACACATAATTACAAGCACCCTTCGGGGCACCTTACCCTTGTGCCTCGAATGAGTAGACAGACGCACCCTTGTGGGTAACTAACCAACACGACCCAAAACATGAAGAATTTAGCAGGTTTAAGCCGAATATGATCTGACAAATACGAGTATAAGCCGAAAATTTAGAGTCAAACTTAATATATTTCTGTTTTCTCTTCTTGTCTTTCGGCTGCAACAAGAACAACACATTTTTTTTCTTCATTATTTCCACAGCACTATCGTAAATTTATTTAATACCAACATAAATCAATAGCACTTATAATTTATATCAATTGATATATACAGAAAATTTATAAATTCGAATTAGGCAAATGATATTACAAACTCTATGGATTTAAAAAGATGACAATTGTATGTTCTTACATTAATTTCCGTGGGTCGATTACATGAACACCAAAATACCAAGGAGCTTAATTGGAGGAGTTTCTGGACGAATTAGAACGATTAACACTTGGAATGGCTTCCTCGTACATCAAATAACTAAACCCCCAACTCAATTTGGAAAAGCCCTTTCATTTTCCATGAACCCTAATTTTTCTTGAGTGTTTGCGAGAAATTGGAAAAATTGGCGGAGAAGATCTGTGAATCCTTCATCACTTTGTAGGAGGAATTATAGACTTGAAAACCCTAGACCTCTTGACCTCGTTTGGTAGATGCTTACCCTTCTTGGCATAGGTCTCATCTTTCCACAGCCACGCTCAAGGGCTTCACGTGATGTCTAGGATGGTAGGGTTTCATTTGAGGATAGTGGTAGAGATGGAAATGGAATTGACTTTTAAAAGGAAGAAGAATTATCCATTTCTATGTTTGGTGTTTCTGGCTTGTGTCGACAAGGGAGAGAGAGGAGGGAAAAGATAAGGTAGAAACATGGGAGAGAGAGTGATAGAAGTTTTACCTCTTTTGTTTTATTATAATACACAGTATAAATTGTACCTCATGTTTTGACGAATCCTCGAGTAACCGTACCTTCCTGGTACCCGAAAAATATAAAGATTATATTTGTCGAAACATTTTAATGAGCGTAATAATATAGTATTATTATTACGTGAGATTTAGATTATAACTGATTGCCATTACTAATTTGGTGTCGGTATGCGTGCGGTGCCGTGACTTTCTAAAGTCACGAGATAACCTCTCGTTTTCTTTCTTAAATTATCCTTGAATAATAAAATATGTATATTTCACTTATCTCTTTATTTATTTTTAGTCTTGTATGCTACTGCACTGCAGTATGCAGAATAACTTCTCGAAATAATGGATTAAGCTTATGTATGCTTAGATTTAACTTGGACAATAATAAATTCCACATTTAATATACAGATACTTAGTGGACAAGTATCGTGTGTGCAGTGTTTTATTTTTAAAAGAAACGAGATGACCTAACGTTTTTAAATCTAAATATTGACATCTGTCAGAAAATAACCGATTTGAATTTTCTGACGTGATAAATATTATTATAATAATCCAAAATTTTACGGGTTGTTATAATATTTGATAACATCAAATTATCATGAATATTAAGTGTCAATTTCTCCCGATAATGCTTGTAATTTATATCATTTATATGGATTTACGCTTGTTTTCCATTATATTTCACTTTCAGGTAAATTACGAGCATTGGAGCTAAAGAGGCAATTTTGAGAGATTATTAAAGATTTATCATAGTATGCTCACTTTGAAAAGTTATGGCGTAACTCTCTCTCACATTACGCCCGTAACTAAAGCGTGGCTCGAAAACCAACTTATCGAAGATTACGGCATAAGTCTCCCAAAGATTACGGCGTAACCATATTAGGTCAAATGAGGTTCAGCGCCGACGATAATTACGCCAGTAACTCATGCATCAACTATGGCGTCACCAAGATTTATTGAAGATACGATAACTCCTTCCCGAGGTTCGCGGTAACCAACATTATTAGTGCAATTCTGAAGAATTACATGTTATGGCGTAACTCTTTTCATAGTTACGCCGTAACGAATCAACCTATAAATACCCACGATTTCCAGCATTTCAAAGCATCCCATTTCACACACAACAATTAGAGAACGTGAGAAGAAGCCAAAGGCGGATCTAGAGGAGCATCGGAGCTATCTCCAAGGAGAAATCACTCCCCTACGATAAGCATTAGCTTTTTATCTTTTCTTTACTTTCGATTCATGTATTTCGTAACATTAAACATTGAATTGATTTGTATGGTTAATATGAGCGGCTAAGCAACTCTTGGTGATGGCCTAGTTATTTCTAAGTGTATGCATGCATAGTTTATTGGTAGCTACCCTTGTTTCGGTAGTTTTGAATGGTGGTAGAGGCTAGTTGCCTAGGAGATATGACCAACTAACCCTAAGTGAGTAGAGTGAGACGGGAAGGGTAAGATATGACCAACTGACGACCCTTTCTACTTGTGCGATTTGACCAAATGATCACCTACCATTTGGATGAACTTAAGAATTAGGGTGTGAGTGTTTAAGATGCTAGCGCCCGGGCACTCAACATTATAAGTCTAGCATGTAGTGGAACTTAATGACTTGGCTTAGGGGACCAGGAACAACTGGAGTTATGAGGAGATACCTGACTTATCCGGTGGTACCCTTTGCGATAGGTTAAGAAGAACCGACCAAATCATCCTCTCTCGACTTTGACCCCACAAAGTAATTGGAAGTAATTAGGCGTAAACATTACTAGTTAGGATGAATAACTAGGTTAGCATCACTCTCCTCTATTGATCACATCCTTTGCCTTTATATGCTTTAGTAGTTAATTAGTTAATTCCTTATCAAAACCATATTAAAATCAGTGACACCTAGACTTAGTATAAATCCACACACATAGCTCTTGGGACGACTTCGGTTTTACTGAATACTACACTACACACGACCGGGTACACTGCCCATTATTGCATTACGGTAGACCATAGGTATAACGAGTAATTATAAATATTAAAACCTGGTCAGTAAAACCTGTATCAAGCCTCTTTATGAAAAACATACACCGCCTAAAATACACTGTTGGTCGCTAATCTTGTCCTGAAACATCACGTTGAACCAAAAGTTAGCATTTTTATCGCCGACAGTCCTTTTTCCAAGTTTTATAGTCTAAACTGGTCCTTTGACCACTTTTCCGTTATTCAACCACCTCGGTCGCCGTTTGCTTTGTCTTTAGTCCAAAGGCACAAATGTCATTTCCTTATTTCGATTAAAAATGTTTCTATTATTGCGACATGTAATCTAACCCTATTCCCGCCCCATAAATACATAGGCTGTATTGTTTTTCATCCCAGAACTCTCGTTACAAGAATTATCACAATTTACAAACCCTAATTGCATGTCACAAAACCTGTAAACATGAATTTTACTCTATGGAAAGTAAGAAGACATCCAGGTTATCCAGTTTATGATACCGTCCTGTACGACTCTACTAAAAAGAAATACAGTACTGTTTTTATTTTGATTATAAACATTAGAATTTCTAATTGGGGTATTTATTTTTTGGCAATTAACTTTTGAGAATGTCCTAAACATATATTGACATGTTTTCAGGTGGTAGATCTAATATGTTTAGCATGAGGGTTCATCACAACGGTTTCTTTAAATATTGGCCTGGTAGAATATCGTTGGAGGTATGGAAAATTTAGTTGATTTGGTTGATGTTGATAGTGTGTTAGTTGAAGAGTTGGATGTTCTTATATATGAATTAGGTTACGATCTTGGTTAAAAAAATTACTATTACTTTGTTAAGCGTGGTAGTAATTTAGATGATGATTTGTATAGCTTAAGTGAGAGTGCAAATTTAGAAATATTGAATGATCTTGTTGATGACCATAAGATGATAGAAGTTTATGTTGAAAATGGTAAGAAAACATTGGATGTTGATGAAATGTCACCAATTAGGACAATTATTGCTGATGTGGATGCAACAAAGAAAAAGGCAGCTCTTGCTATTGTTTCATATTGCTCAAACAAATTTTTCTAGAAAACATTATTAATAAATATGTGGTAGAGGATTTATGTGAGGTTACACATCAACCTCTGGAAGTCAATACTTTGGTACAATCTACTCGGATGCCATAAATGAACCCTTGTTTTCATCAGAGAGTCATCAAGCGAAGATGTTTTAGGTGATGTCAACCAACATATAGATAAACATGTTGAGCATATCTAAATAGATAGTCTGACGAGGTATGTCAAAATGATCAAGAGTTAGGTCATCAGAGGAGGAAATATGTAATCTGTTGAGCATATCCAAAAGGTAAATCATGCGGTATGTTAAATTGATGAAGCTTTAAGTGATCATAATGTGAGTGAAAAAGATAGTTATGTGAGTGATGATGATGATATTGAGAACAATCGAGATGGAAACACAGTTGTTGATGAGGAAAATACTTTTGAGGAGCCTGATCTAGATGTTAATCTATTCAAAGTGACTGAGACTACAGAGTTAACATATATATTTAGCTCCACCCATATACCAGATGATTCTTTTTAAGAAAAGTGAGCTAGATCTGTTAGATGATAATGAGTTTGCAAGTGGTTCTGAGAATGAGGATGAGTATGTTATTTGGAAGAAAAAAATGAGGGCATACAAGAAACAAAAGTTAAGTGAGGCAGCACAAGTAGAGGACGAAGTATACTTTTTCTTTGGTCAAACTTTTGTAACTACAAAAGAAGTGAAAGATAAGATCAACCTGCTTTCAATATAAATGAATGACTTATAAAGGAAAAGTACATAATCCAACATGTCTAAAGGATACGAAATATATAAAAAAAAATGCTTTTCCAAAAGAGCCCAAAACAATAAAGGAAAACAAGGGTCAGTTTACTCAAAAGCTCCTACTCAGCCCATCAAAGCCCAGCATTCCACTTGGTACCTGCCGCATGGAAAAGAAATGCGGTTGATGTGACAAATTTTAATTTCAGGTCAATTATCAAACTTTGAAAATTTTACTATTCATCTCGGGGAATTTACTATTCACATAATACTATTCATCATTTTACTATTCATCATTTTTGAAGTTAGTTTGCGACTTTGAGAGGTTATTTTAAAATTTTACTATTCACGAAACATTATTCATTCCCGGAGAAAATCACTGTTCATGATTATTATTCATCATTTCGTAAACTAGGTTTATTTAGTATCAAATCTGCGTAACCTTGAGGGTTAAGCTGCGTATTCTTGGAACAACATTGAGAACACTTCATATATATATATATATATATATATATATATATATATATATATATATATATATATATATATATATATATATATATATATATATGACGACAGTTTCTGAAATTTCTATCGATAATTATTTATTCACTCAATACTTGCTAGAAATGCATTTTTATAACTTTTATGACTTCGATATATTTTATTTTGTTCTGTTAAAATCTATTTCTAGCTAACTCTATACCTAATAACTAAATATCTATACTTAAATTAACAAAATATCAAAGATATACATATATTTTATAAAACCAAAGGCACAAATTCTTGCTCCTTATGCTCTTGCCGACTTCCCCTCTTAGTCACCATATGACTATCTTATTTTTACTACTAAAAAATGCATGTCTAGATATTTTCCATACATGTGTTATTATTTAAAAAAATTAAGCATAGATGACAATAATTTGGAAGTGAAAAAGCAAGAAGACCCTCTCCCTTTCATCCTTGTGGTTCGGCCAACTTTTGAAGAGAAGAAGTACATCAAAATTTTCCTAGCTCAAGTGTTTATCAAGTATTACTAGTAATCTATGTTAAGGTTTTGAAATAAAAACCTATAGATTAATTAGGTTTTCTAGCTCTAAAACTCTTCAATCACTCAAGTAAGCTTCAACTAATTTTTCTTACTCTTATAAACTATTACTTGATCTATTTTTATATTCTTATAACAAATCACGCAAGTATACCATGTGTTTATACAACTTTATATATATTTTTCAACATAAAATGGACTTACATGTTATAATTAATATTCCCATGAACCTTATCATTTTTAGTGATGTTTAGGAACCCATGAAACCCTAAAAAGGTGTATGGTAGGTTTAGAATAGCTTTGGTGTTGATTGGAATTGTTTAGTACAAGCATTGAACTAGAAAAAAATCATTTTCGACAACAAATAATTAAGGGCTGTCCTATTTTGTAAAATCTGGAAATTTCAGTGGGTTGTGGATTATTTTGGCTTATAGTTTCAGAAAATAGACTTAAAAACGAAACCGTGGTCGTTTGAACGGGTTTATAACGAAAAAGGTACGTCAATTTTAAGTTTAACGACGAAAACTAATTTTCTGAAATAATACTTGCTGTAAAGGGTTTTTCTAAGGACAAAAACGAGTATTTAACGTAAACTAGAAGTGTCAACTTATCTAAAATATATTAATACATACTATCATGATTCCGATGATATATAAAACGTAGAAAACCAAGCTATAACGTCTAAGTTACACGCGTTTGAAATATATTAATACATACTATCATGATTCCGATGATATATAAGCCAAAATGGTTATTGCGAAGGACCATGTTTGGAGCCGTTTTTCTTATCGATAGAATACTTTTGAGAAAATAATGTCTATAAGTAAAAGTGAGTTTTTCTATTCTATTTTTTTCAAAATGTTCAACCGTTCGTCAAACGAAGTTATAATGAATAATATACGATCACTCAAACTTTGCCGAAATCTAACCTTAAACTATATTTTTAGTCCGACTACCCTACTTCATCTATATTTTTCTCTATGATCGAGACTTTTATGATCAAAAGTTAAAGGCTAAGACTTTTAGATATCGCTACAAGCTTTCTAAAACCGTTAAGTTCGTTTTCTAATATTCAATATTCACCGAATTACAACTAGCTTTACGAGGCTACTTAGCCATTTTCACGAGTTGTTAAAGAATATTGTTTTACGACAAAAAAAAAACTATAATTTCTTGATAAATCACTAAACGACTATCGTAGGATGTTGTTTCAATGTAAGTACTTGTAAATTATTTAATAACATGACGAGATGTCATAAACGTATACTTCGATGATAAACTTCATTTTTAAAAATAAATTCAAGTGGTATGGTAATATGTGAACTTGCAATACATAACATCATCTCTTGAACTAAACTAGATCATATCATTCATATTAGGTTGCGGTTAGAGTTCGAGCGTTATTTTTAGCGTACCATTTGCTTCCTTTATAATCATTGCATCAGGTGAGTTTCATGGCCCCTATTTTCAATTGTTTTTTACTCCCTCTGTCCCATATTAAGTGTCCACAATGGAATCTTTGGATGTCCCAAATTAAGTGTCTATATTCTATTTCAACCAATAAGATGAGACTTTAGTGGGTAAAAATGATATTTGATTGGTGGAGAGTATAGTTAGTGGAATTTTCTAAAACTTGGTGCTTGATGTAAGCGGACACTTAATATGGGACGGAGGGAGTACTATTTTTGGGGGAGATACATGCTACAACTTTTACCATGATCATAATTATTTCAAAACCGAATGTTGTACTATATCTATTGTTCTTGATTGTCTGCTATTGTTCTTCGTCGAATTATGTGCTATATCAATTGACTACTAATACATTGAGTCATGTACTATTGATTATGTGCTATTGTTCTACATCGAGTTATGTGCTATATCAGTTGACTACTGATACGTCGAGTCGAGTACTATTATTCTACGTCGAATTACGTGCTATATCAATTGACTATTGATACGTTAAGTTAGGAACTAATATGTGAACTCATTTGACAATGTGTGCTTGAGCATAAACTATAACATTTTGAGTAATGGGTTGTAAACACACAAGTTGCAAGTTTTGTATGGGCGGAACTTGAAACTGAGTGGATTTACAATGCCTTTGCTGGGTGAACGTTCTTTAAAGGTTTTTCATGATAACACAAGCTCTATGAACTCACTCAACCTTTGTGTTGACACTTTTAGCATGTTTTATCTCAGGTATTTAGCATATCATAATGGCTTGCATGGAGTCATTGAGTTGACGCGTCTCACATGGATTTTATGCAGTTAACTATCGTTTGATTGTAACAAACTCATGTTGGTACTTTTGGAAATCTTTTAGGACCTATATTTTGTAAACTCTGAATGTTTTAATAAATCAAACGATGTATTTTCAAAACGACACATTAGGTCGTTCAATATAATTGTAACTGTGATGCTATGGCAGTCACGCCCCAGGTATTCCATTCCACTGCAAAATAGTTATTTTGGGGGTGTGACAGATTGGCATCAGTGCAATGTTTATAGAGAACTAGGTTTGTGAAAAACTAAAAGGGGGGATTGAATAGTTTTACCAATTAAAACTTCCTTTTAAACTATTTAGATCGACTTATGTCAATCTATTTGGTTGTGTGTGTTGGATGTCGATAAACAAGCATATAAAGATATGTAATGAAGAGATAAGAGTAAGAAGCACAAAACCACAACGCCAGTATTTATAGTGGTTCGGCTACAAGGACACCTTCCTTGCCCTACTCCACTCCCAGAGTCACCTACTCGAGAGTTCGTAAACACTACACCAATCTCCTTATGACAGAGAAGCCTTCACAACGTCGCCTACCCTTTTTCCGGTGCTAGGCTAACCACCGGGTTCTTTCACTCCAAGGTGAACCAAACCTACACAACGTCGCCTACCCTTTATACGGTTCTAGGCTAACCACCGAGTTCTTTCACTCCAAGGTGAACCAAACCTACACAACGTCGCCTACCCTTTATAAGGTACTAGGCTAAGCACCTAGTTCCATTGCAATGGAGGAACTACTACCACACTACACCAACGACTAATCCCAAAGGAGATCTACTCCTTTACAACATCATCAAGGACATCAATATCCTTGGATCTAATGCTAGTCTACCTAGTACATCGAAACACGCCATATCAAATGTACATGTAAGGCACCTTTCACTAATGCCTTTGACTAGATCTACAAGACACCTTTCACAAATGTCTTGTGTCTTCACTTCTAAGCACCTTTCACTAATGCTTCAAGTCTTGACTTCTAAGCACCTTTCACTAATGCTTCTTGTCTGGACTTCTAAGCACCTACCACAAGTGCTTATGCTATAGACGATAGATACCCTTCACTAATATCTTCATCTTGACACTTGAGACATCTTTCACTAATGTCTTCAACAATACACTTCTTTGAAGAAAGAAAGGAATCATCAACAAGAAGACTTCAGTAGCCTTGATGATGAGGAAGCATGGCAACTCAAGGACTTGAGCTTGCTTGACTTCAAAGGTGGTGATATTGCCTTTAAGAGGAACCTAAAAGATCACACAAAAATAAAACTATAAACATATATCTCTTGGATCTGAGGTTAGTGAGTTTTTGACTCAGGGAGAAAGTGTGTTAGAAAGGAGTGAGAAATAATGAAGAAATGGCTCACTATTTATAGAGAAAAAATCCTACTGTTCCCCGGATCCCACGGATCCCTTCCACAAGGGATCCTTCTAGCGTTAAGCTAGGGATCCGTAGGACGCTCCCTTTTACCCATGGGTATTTTGGTTATGGGTCATGGGTCATGGGTTGAACCATGGATCTTTGGCTAGATACAATGTATCTTTGAGTGCAATGTACTTGGTCACTTGGGTATGGGTTGATCCATGGGTTATGGATATTATCCATATATGATATAAGCATGATGTCATGCAATGGGTTATGGGTCAAGATCCATGGGTTATGGGCTTTGGGTTGTACCCAACTACATTCAATGTATTTGCCCAATAGGTTGTGATGCTTAAGTTTCTACCCATTTATATTACCCAATATACTACATACTAGTTATGTGTATATTTTATCCAAATATGTAAACACTAGTTGTTGTACATATGTATTACTAAATCATAAAATCACTTATACTTGTTTTAGTGTTTTATGTGAAAATGTGAATATGTTAGAAACTATTAGTTCAAACAATTTACGTATTTTATTTGTTTCGTTAAAATGATTTTACGTTTGTTATCGACAAAACATTAGAAGATCGTAAAATATAAATAAATGTTTTTACGGCTTATTTGTATTAACAATCTCCCCCTTTTTGTTGATGACAAAACATAAAATTATTTTTAAGGAAAACATAAATTCGTAAAAGTTTGAATTTGTAGTTTTTACTTTCTTCTCCTCCTTTTGGTCGAAACAAAAAGTGTTTGAAGGAAAGCAACACATCGTTTTTAAGAAAAACATGTGAAAGAAATAAAAATAAAAAAAATAGAGAGCAAGTAACGGGAACGGATCTCGTCTTTACTCCCCCTTAACGAGTCCATCCCTATGTAAGGGCGTCAAGAATGTGATACTAATCTAGTTTGTTTGCAAATAAGTTTGCAAAAGATTTCGTCTAAGTGACGAATGTACTCCCCCTTGATGATTGCAATATTGCAAGGGGGTGTCATGAAATGTAAACCTAGTATTGCAAGTGATTGGCAATGTATTGCTTTGACATAAGCTCCCCCTAGCTTTAGGATGTCAAAGTCTTCATGTGTAAATTGAATAACTACAAAACAAAGGTTAGAAAGCAAGTATAATTCACAATTTCCTGCAAATGTGGTTCAAGTTAGTAGAAAGAAAGCTTTCTGTCTCACGGATCCCATGGTTCCCTCCTAGTAGGGATCCGTCTGGGCAGTCCGAGGGATCCGTAGTAGGTGATTAATTTCAAAGACAAATGATATAACAAGTAATGTTAACACAAAATGAGATATGAATACAAGGTAATCATATGCTCGAAAACATAACAAGTAGCATGTAATTCCATTTAATAAAACTAGAGTTATGATATACATGACTCTAAAAACTAAGAAAATAAGAAAATACATGGCTAGGAATTTCTAAACCAATTATTGCTTGATGCTAGGACACCACTAAAATATTCTAGCTCAAGGTTTGTTTAGGTTTGATCTCGTTGAAACGTTCGAGGAAATGATAGAACATGAAACGTTGGTCTTCTCGTACTTCATGTATCAAACCTTCAACATGTTGACAATGATAGCAATCTTTGTCATAGCTAGGTAGTGGTGTTGGAAGAAATGAGATGGCTTGATGCGAAGGATCAAGTGAAGCGGCTTGTGGAGCTTCAAACGATGGAGGGATTGGTGGAGGCACATTTGAGAATGGCTCGACCAAGAATGATGGTGGTGGTAGAAGTGTCAACTTCCATATGGTCGGTGGTTGACTTTGATGATTTCTCATAATCCAAATGGGATTATATGATGGAAAGCAGCGAAAAGGAAGTCGGAGCAAGTGTTGACTCAACACCTTGATTTTGTACCATTATTCCTCCTAATGAGGAAAATGTTGTCGTGAGCGGATGGGACGACCTAGGAGGCAAGTCCTCTAAATTGTAGAGGTGTGGTGATGATAGTGGGGATGTAAACGAAATAGCTCTAGGAACTAATGGTGATGGTTTAGTGGAGATGATATTGTTTGGCCTAGGAGGTATGGTGGTGTTTCGCATTGGTAGTTTTGTGGGTACTATCCTTTTAGGAATTGGTTTGATTGGATGATGAAGGATCCTATCATTTGTTGGCTTAACCGGAGATGATTCGGTTGAAGAGATTTCGTGTATAACACGCGCCTTTTTCATGGGTGGTTCTTTGGTGGATAAGTTACTACTTGGGGTTTTCCTCATGATGAGATAATTTAAAGAGGTTTGCAAAGATTTCTAAAGTGCTGAAAGTTAGGATGAGAGTGATGACTAGGGAGGTCCTAACAAAGTGGTTTATAAACCAAGAGATTTGGCAAGTGCATTTAAGCCTTAAGCCACTAGGATTCATTGGAATGTGATGATTAACATGCACAAGAGTCAACTTCAGAGGTTGCACTGATCTAGGAACTCATTTAAGATGAGATGGAGTGTTTGAGTTAGGAAGATGAGTTGAAATGATTGTTTTAGCAAGATTTGACATAAACTGTCATCCGATTCCTACGGTTCCCTCCTCAGAGGGATCCGTCTAGGCTAATCCTAGGGATCCGGCAATTCAGCAGTTATGAAAAAGTGGAAATGATGTTTCTAAGATCAAATACCTATAACATCTTGAGTGTTTCAGTCTTCCTAAATGTCTTTAATGAAGGGGTGCTTAAGTACTTGAAGGTAATGAGTGATGTAGCTAATGATTGTCTTTTATGGAAGGATTTGGAACTTTCAAAGAGTACCAATGGATGAGCAAGGATGACACTAAAGATGAGAGTGTAAATTGAAGCTAAATGATCCTAGAGATCAGGTTGTGACTTAGGATAGTGTTTTGAAAAATATCCTAGAGGCTTTGAGATGAGAAAATTAGAATTTGATCAACTTTAATCAATTTTGAGGTGAGGGTGATTTATGATCAATTTTGCCATAATCGAAAGATTTTAAAGACTAGGTAGAAAATGAAGTGTGAGTTTAAGAGCGGAAGAGTAATGGATTAAACTAAAACGGTAGATCTACAAGCGTTTTAGAGTGTGATCTAGGTGTGTGAGTAGGAAGGATCAACCTCTCTTGATAAGGTTTTATTTTCCTTAAGACACTATGTTTAGCTTAGTGTGAGGTGTTCTAAGGATAGGCTTGAAATATAATGCTTGCAATTGCATTTTCTGTTTCCGGATCCACGGTTCCCTAAGTGAAGGGATCCGTCTAGCACAAACTTTGGGATCCGTCCATCCGCTCGTGTGAACCTTTACTAAAGGTATGCAATGATCTTGACAATGCATCATATTCCAAGGTTGGTTTAGAGGTTCTAACACTAAGATATCAAATGTAATATGTTTTATTTCATGAAGGAAATAGGATTACATTGATAAAGCACAGTACAAGAGATTTGATCCTATTTTGAAATACTACTAGGTTTCTTGAGTGTTTTTGCAAGGAGGATCATTACGTGATTGATGAGTGTTGGTGGAATCAAGAATGAAGAAAGTCTTCATGAGAGATATATTTAGCGGTTCCATCATCTTGTTCACAAATGCGTACACGGACTTTGAAATTGAGGATGGAAGTGCATAAAATTATGATAGGCGTGTCAAGAACATTCCATAAGGGATGAGTTTATTCTTGAAGCCTTGAATATTTGCAATCGCCTTGCGAAGAAGTAGGCGAGATTGTATGGTTGTTGTGTTAGCGACGATTACAACATGTGAGCACAACAAGCGGGAAGAATTTCTCGATTTCCCAAGGCTCCAAACATTTTCGCGTGGGATGAGTGCAAGAGGCTTGTACTCTTCTCGGATATCCCTTGTAAAGATAATGTTTGGATCGAGTAATATGGTCGAGGTTTGCATATTATGCGATTTAAATCTTCGGAGGGTATGTGTGAACAATATGGACTATTTTCTTCACGAAAGTTGAAGAGAGAATCAAGAGACCAATCTTGGTGAATGCACATTGTCCATGATTAGGAATCCGGAGGATGTGAGCAAAATGCCCAAGGGTTAGAGTAAACTTTTGGTTTTGATATAAAACCAAAGAGATGAGAAGCGATCCTCGTTACGAGCGAGTTTGACTTGACGGAAGAATTCCATTATGAACCTTGGACATATATTCTCGTTGATTTCAAGAAGACATTCTAGTCCTATGGCTCGGAAGGAGGTATTGATACCTTCTTCTAATTGTAGAAAGGTGTCTACAATCGTCCTTCATGGAAGTGACGGGTTTCGAGATTGTTGAACCCACGTACATGATTGCGGTGTGTTAGGCTCAAGAGAGATGTTAGGAGTGTAGAGCTAGTGGTGAAAAATCAAACTCGTATTCATGCGTCATAGTTGAACCTATTAGTGATGGGTTAATAAGAGGTGATGTTTATGGTCAACATATGACTATCTAACGTTTTTATTAGATTTTTATTAACAATGGTTTTTAAACAAGAAATACACTTGAATCACTTATGGTTTTGACATTCTAGTGGAGTATTACTTTTAGAAGAAAATTGGTTTTTAATTTGCATGAAAAACTGTTCTCCAGTAGGACGGATCCCACGGTTCCTTTTTTTAAAAGGGATCCGGCTAGTATGACTTCCGGGATCCGTGGATCTGTAGTAACATAAACAGATTTGATAAAAACATAGGTTTTACATTTTTATACCACGAAAAGTGTTTTATCCTACATTTTCTTTTAGCATGCATACATGATTTCTAATGTATCACGAAGGAATATGAAACATATAAATCACAAGAAAATAAATAATAACAAAGATAACAAGATTATTAGTAATATTGCATTTCAATGCTAAGGATGATACAAAGGATTGGGTATATGATCCCAATGTAGATTAACAACACAAAGTAAATGTCTCCATATGTGAACTTTATCATAGGGAACACAAGTGCGATGAGTGTTAAGGCGATGAGCACGAGTGCGATGTAAACCATGTTGATGACGAATCTTCTTGGTTTCGGTTGAGATGGAATGAGGAGGAAGATGAAGTTTTTGAGTGAGAGAAATTTTTTGAAATTGGAAGATTTGAAAAAGTGAGGGTTTGATAGAGTGGTCGACGGTGGGAGTATTTATAGGGAAGGAGAAATTTTTGAAATTCGTGTTTTGTTTTATTATTGGATTAAAAGAAACAAAACATAAGTTTTATATACCACGACTTTAGACGAGAGATAAAACACATATGTGAGAAAAAAGCTTCCTAATGAAGCTTAATGTAAAACATGTAATTGCACAAAAGATAATCATATAAATACCTAAATAGGTATATTTAATTATCAAGCAAAGTAAAAATAAAATCATACCTCAAGCGCACTTAGGAATGTCTTTACAAATGACACAGCAAATGTCAATTAGACTATTCCCGCTCCTTTTCTTTTAAGATACCTTCTTAAGGAAGGTATTCTTGTTACCAAGCGACTCCTAAAGCTTAGTGGGTATGAGCTTTGACTAATCAACATGACAAGGAAGATTAGTGCAATTAAATAAAAAAATAAATAAATAAATAAAATGTTTGTTATCAAATCAACATCCAAACGTATAGTTTTAAAAAAAACATGGTGTTTGTTTTTATGAAAAACCTTCTTTGTAGTTTTCAATTAACCATGGATCGTATCAAGTTTTTAAAGTACAATATACTTCAATAAACTTGGTAACGAAGCTCTGATGCCAATTGTGGAAAACTAGAAGGGGGGTTGAATAGTTTTACCAATTAAAATTTCCTTTTAAACTATTTAGATCGACTTATGTCAATCTATTTGGTTATGTGTGTTAGATGTTGATAAACAAGCATATAAAGATATGTAATGAAGAGATAAGAGTAAGAAGCACAAAACCACAACGCCAGTATTTATAGTGGTTCGGCTACTCTACTCCCCGAGTCACCTACTCGAGAGTTCGTAAACACTACACCAATCTCCTTATGGAGGAGAAGCCTTCACAATGTCGCCTACCCTTTTTCCGGTGCTAGGCTAACCACCGGGTTCTTTCACTCCAAGGTGAACCAAACCTACACAACGTCGCCTACCCTTTATACGATGCTAGGCTAACCACCGAGTTCTTTCACTCCAAGGTGAACCAAACCTACACAACGTCACCTACCCTTTATAAGGTACTAGGCTAAGCACCTAGTTCCATTGCAATGGAGGAACTACTACCACACTACACCAACGACTAATCCCAAAGGAGATCTACTCCTTTACAACATCATCAAGGACATCAATATCCTTGGATCTAATGCTAGTCTATCTAGTACATCGAAACATACCATATCGAATGTACATCTAAGGCACCTTTCACTAATGCCTTTGATCAGATCTACAAGACACCTTTCACTAATGTCTTGTGTCTTTACTTCTAAGCACCTTTCACTAATGCTTCAAGTCTTGACTTCTAAGCATCTTTCACTAATGCTTCTTGTCTTGACTTCTAAGCACCTACCATAAGTGCTTATGCTATAGACGATAGATACCCTTTACTAATATCTTCGTCTTAACACTTGAGACATCTATCACTAATGTCTTCAACACTACACTTCTTTGAAGAAAGAAAGGAATCATCAACAAGAAGACTTCAGTAGCCTTGATGATGAGGAAGCATGGCAACTCATGGACTTGAGCTTGCTTGACTTCAAAGGTGGTGATCTTGCCTTTAAGAGGAACCTAAAGATCACACAAAACAAAACTACAAACATAGATCTCTTGGATCGAGGTTAGTGAGTTTTAACTCGGGAGAAAGTGTATTAGAAAGGAGTGAGAAATAATGAAGAAATGGCTCACTATTTATAGAGGAAAAATCCTAATATTCCCGAATCCCACGGATCCTTCCACAAGGGATCCGTCTAGCGTTAAGCTAGGGATCCTTGGGACTCCCTTTACCCATGGGTATTTTGGTTATGGGTCATGGGTCATGGGTTGAACCATGGATCTTTGGCTAGATACAATGTATCTTTGAGTGCAATGCACTTGGTCACTTGGGTATGGGTTGATCCATGGGTTATGGATATTATCCATGTATGATATAAGCATGATGTCATGCAATGGGTTATGGGTCAAGATCTATGGGTTATGGGCTTTGGGTTGTACCCAACTACATTCAATGTTTTGCCCAATGGGTTGTGATGCTTAAGTTTCTACCCATTTATATTACCCAATATACTACATACTAGTTATGTGTATATTTTATCCAAATATGTAAACACTAGTTGTTGTACATATGTATTACTAAATCATAGAATCACTTATACTTGTTTTAGTGTTTTATGTGAAAATGTGAATATGTTAGAAACAATTAGTTCAAACAATTTACGTATTTTATTTGTTTCGTTAAAATGATTTTACGTTTGTTATCGACAAAACATTAGAAGATCGTAAAATATAAATAAACGTTTTTACGGCTTATTTGTATTAACAAGGTTGTATCATTGACCCTAGACTATAACTACATAATCATAGCATCTCATCATTTCATCATAAGTGCATATTCATTATACATGCTGTTTCATACGTACATTTTGCGGGATATTTACTTTCATTTCACATAGATGTCTTCAGATACCCATTCTGTTATCCTTTCTTTAGACTTAAATGTGGAGAATATCTTGACATTCCCTACTACAATATTAACATCAATTGACTCAACACTAAACTCATCACTGATAACATCGAATGCCGAGACAAAACCTTCAAGGAGGGTGAAGACACTCTCACTCTTCTGTTTCACCACCAAATTGTCGTGTTAGACATTAATTACACATTAAGTCATTAAATCGTCAAACATTTGAAGCACTTACGACACCTCATAACTCATCGTCTAGAAACCGTCAATCATTTTGAAAAATAACCTTAAACTTCTCACCTCATTTCACATTTCTTTAGAGCGCTTATTCTTAACATAGGACTTTGCTACGTCTCACCCTTCCTCTTATTTTGAAGAGTTATGGCGCCAAAGAAAGCTGCACCAACTATGACACAAGCTGCTATCCAAAAGTATGTAAAGGATGGTATAGCCGAGGCACTAAGGAAAGAACGAGCGACGGTAGCTGCTGCTGCCGAGGTTGCGGCTGCTACTGAAGCTGCCAGACTTGCGAATGCTGCCGAGGCTGCGGCTACTGCTGAAGCTGCTAGACTTGCTACTGCTGTAGGGGCTGTAGGAGGGTCTGGAGTTCGAAATTGTACATACAAGGACTTTAAGAGCGGTGATCCCACAAAGTTCAAAGGCACAGAAGGAGCCACTGCTATGATCCGTTGGTTTGAAAAGATAGAGTCTGTATTTCTTCTATGCAATTTCCCAGATGACTGCAAGGTGAAGTTCGCCACTAGTACACTCTTAGATGAGGCAATGTCATGGTGGAATTCTTATGCACAGCCTATTGGTATGGAAAATGCTTACAAGCTCACATGGGATCAATTCAAGAGGTTGTTGACTAAGAAGTATTGTCCACGCACAGAGGTGGAGAAACTAGAAACAGAATTTTATGAGTTAGTGACTATTGGTTATGACATTGAGACCTATATCAGAAGGTTTCAAGAGTCGGCTGCTCTTTGTCCATCGATGGTTTCATACAATGAGAAATTACTGGAAAATTTCATTGGAAGACTTCCACAATGTATTCAAGGAGATGTAACTTCTTTCGATCCATAAACAATTGAAGAATCTATCAGGATAACTCAAAAACTCATGGCCCAAGTTGTGAAGAGGGAAAACATTATCAACAATAACCACAACAATAATAACAACAATCACACCATCAACAACAACAACAACCACCAAACTAGCAACAACCAAAGGAAATGGGAAAATGACCAGGGAGGTTATAATAACGACAACCAAAACTGTAACACTAACCATCAACAGCAACAGAATAGAAGACAAGAAGCTGCAATGGTTTATGTCGCTACACCAACACAAGGCAGAGGTTACGTTGGAACCCACCCACTATGTAATTGATGTAAGCTTTATCACTCAGGTCCTTGCCCTGCCAAGTGCCATAGCTGCCAAAAATCAAGACACCTCACCAGGGATTGTAGAAGTAAAGCCATAGTCACCTGTTTCATATGTGGGGAGCAAGGACACTATCGGAACCAATGTCCCCAAAACCAAGGTCAACAATTTGAAGGTGCTCATGGGAGAGCATATGTGTTAGAAGGAGAGAAGCTCACGGGGAATCAACAACGCAGCGGTGAAGAAGTTTAGAAATTAATAGTCTTATTTCCTTATGCACGATGTCGTACTAAGTCTATGTCTTCCCTAGTATTCGGATCTTTAGGACTTAAGACTATTTACTGTTTGATAAACCACTCGCTGTGAAATATTCTTATCTATCGTACTTTATTTTCCTTTACGATTTGTTATCACTAACAAAAATTTTACTTCCTTTTACTTTAAGCGCCATTTGAGCGACATGGTTTAAATCTCTTTAAGCATTGAGAGTTATAACAACTAAATCTGAGCGTCACATTATCGTTCCTTAATTATACATAGCCTAGCTAACTATGTCTAATTCTGGAAGGATCATGTTATGTTGGGAGCAGTTATTTATAAATCTTAGTGCAAGCAAAATTTTCACATATTCCTAAAAGTCAAAGTGATACTCATGGGAGATTCATCCAATATTTTCTCTATCGCGATGTTTTATACACTCTTAATCCTAGATAGTCGTAACGACACTTCTTCATGTCTTCTCTCCTCTTTATTTATCATAAACCCTAAACCTGAGAAACTAACACGAACCGAATTCAGGGACTGAATTCCTTTTCGGGTGGACGAATGTGACAAATTGTAATTTCAGGTCAATTATCAAACTTTGAAAATTTTACTATTCATCTCGGGGAATTTACTATTCACATTATACTATTCATCATTTTACTTTTCATCATTTTTGAAGTCAGTTTGTGACTTTGAGAGGTTATTTTATAATTTTACTATTCACGAAACACTATTCATTCCCGGAGAAAAATCACTGTTCATGATTATTATTCATCATTTCGTAAACTAGGTTTATGAGTATCAAATACGCGTAACCTTGAGGGTTAAGCTGCGTATTCTTGGAACATCATTGAGAACACTTCATATAGACTAGGGTTAGTCTACATATCATCAGTAACATTATTCCATATTAGTTAATGCATGGGTTTGCATATTTCATTAACATATATTTATTTATTAAATAAACGCTATCGCACGATCATTTATTTTGATCAATTGATCCGACACTTCCAACAATTGTCGGATATATTTTTATACTCATTTTAAAGCTATAAAAATTATCTTATTAGTTTACCGATGATTTGGATTTATTTTGTATATATATTGTTATATATATATATATATATATATATATATATATATATATATATATATATATATATATATATATATATATATATATATATATATATATATATATATATATATATTATTCGACAGTTTACGAAATTTCTATACGATAATTATTTATTCACTCAATACTTATAGAAATCCATTTTTATAATTTTTATGACTTCGATATATTTTATTTTGTTCCGTTAAAATCTATTTCTAGCTAACTCTATACCTAATAACTAAATATCTATACTTAAATTAACAAAATATCAAAGATAAACATATATTTTATAAAACAAAAGACACAAATTCTTGCTCCTTATGATCTTGCCGACTTCCCCTCTTAGTCACCATATGACTAACTTATTTTTACTACCAAAAAATGCATTTAAGTCCTTTAGTCTCGATATTTTCCATACATGTGATATTTTCCTAGCTCAAGTGTTTATCAAGTATTACTAGTAATCTATGTTAAGGTTTTGAAATAAAAACCTATAGAATAATTAGGTTTTCTAGCTCTAAAACTCTTCAATCACTCAAGTAAGCTTCAACTAATTTTTCTTACTCTTATAAACTATTAATTGATGTATTTTTATATTCTTATAACAAATCACGCAAGTATACCATGTGTTTATACAACTTTATATATATTTTTCAACATAAAATGGATTTACATGTTATAATTAATATTCCCATGAACCTTATCATTTTTGGTGAAGTTTAGGAACCCATGACACCCTAAGAAGGTGTATGGTAGGTTTAGAATAGCTTTGGTGTTCGTTGGAATGGTTTAGTACAAGCTCTGAACTAGAAAAAAATCATTTTCGACAACAAATAATTAAGGGCTGTCCTATTTTGTAAAATCTGGAAATTTCAGTGGGTTATGGACTATTTTGGCTTATATTTTCAGAGAATAGACTTAAAAACGAAACCGTGGTCGTTTAAACGGGTTAAAACGGGTTTATAACGAAAAAGATACGTTAATGTTAATTTTAATTTTAACGACGAAAACTAATTTTCTGAAATAATACTTGCTGTCAAGGGTTTTTCTAAGGACAAAAACGAGTATTTAACGTAAACTAAAAGAGTCGACTAATCTAAAATATATTAATACATACTATCACGATTCCGAGGATATATAAAACGTAGAAAACCAAGCTATAACGACTAAGTTACACGCGTTTGAAATATGGCTATTGTAACTATTTTCACAAGTATTAACTCATATATTTTCTAATAAGCCAAATATTGCAAAGGACCATGTTTGGAGCCGTTTTTCTTATCGATAAAGTACTTTTGAGAAAATAATGTCTATAAGTAAAAGTGAGTTTATCTATTCTATTTTTTTTCAAAATGTTCAACCGTTCGTCAAACGAAGTTATAACGAATAATATACGATCACTCAAACTTTGCCGAAATCTATCCTTAAACTATATTTTTAGTCCGACTACCCTACTTCATCTATATTTTTCTCTATGATCGAGACTTCTATGATCAAAAGTTAAAAGCTAATACTTTTAGATATCGCTACAAGCTTTCTAAAACTGTTGAGTTCGTTTTCTAATATTCAATATTCACCGAATTACAACTAGCTTTACGAGGCTACTTAGCCATTTTCACGAGTTGTTAAAGAATATTGTTTTACGACAAAAAAAACTATAATTTCTTGATAAATCACTAAACGACTATCGTATGATGTCGTTTCAACGTAAGTACTTGTAAATTATTTATAACATGACGAGATGTCATAAACGTATACTTCGACGATAAACTTCATTTCAAAAATAAATTCAAGTGGTATGGTAATATGTGAACTTGCAATGCATAACATCATCTCATGAACTAAACTAGATCATATCATTCATATTAGGTTGCGGATTAGAGTCCGAGCCTTATTTTCAGCGTACCATTTGCTTCCATTATAATCATTTCATCAGGTGAGTTTCATGGCCCCTATTTTCAATTTTTTTGTACTACTTTTGAGGAGATACATGCTACAACTTTTACCATTATCATAATTGTTTCAAAACCGAATGTTGTACTATATCTATTGTTCTTGATTGTGTGCTATTGTTCTTCGTCGAATTATGTGCTATATCAGTTAACTACTAATACATTGAGTCATGTACTATTGATCATGTGCTATTGTTCTACGTCGAGTTATGTGCTATATCAGTTGACTACTGATACGTCGAGTCGTGTACTATTGTTCTACGTCGAATTATGTGCTATATCAATTGACTATTGATACGTTAAGTTAGGTACTAATATGTGAACTCATTTGACAACATGTGCTTGAACATAAACTATAACATTTTGAGTAATGGGTTGTAAACTCACAAGTTACAAGGTTTGTATGGGCGGAACTTGGAACTGAGTGGATTTACAATGCCTTTGCTGGGTGAACGTTCTTTAAAGGTTTTTCATGATAACACAAGCTCTATGAACTCACTTGTAACAATTCGCATTTTCAGGATTTCTGTCCATTCTCAAATTTTTACTTTTCATTTACGAGAATTTACTATTCACTTTTACTATTCACTTTCACTATTCATCCCGTAAAATTTTTATTTCACATTCTCGTAAGAAAAATTATTTTAGTAATATCCTGAGAGTTCGACAATCGTTAGATCATTTTCGCAAAAGTTATTAAGAAAACATCGTTTTAAAGTTTCGTTTTGGTCGGAACACCATTTAAACATCCCGCGCCTAACGAAAATCAACTTTGACAATTTTCCTCACATCAGATTAATTTTTAGATCACTCATAATAAATTAGAAGAATTTTTAAGATTTCTTTTTTAAAATGTTACCAAATAAACCCCGAGTAAATGAGACTATACTTACGATTTAAACAAATCTCGTGAGACACGTACTTAACCATTCACCTTTGTATTTTCTAAGATGTTTAGACACTTTTACATTTTTGGAAAAGTCAAACATATTTCCTCCTCCTTTGACCATAAAGAAATTAACCTTGTCGTTCTACATTTTGCTTAAATCGCGTAACTTTTAGACTTCACGATAAGCATGGTTATCCCACGATGACAAAACCAATTTTGACATCTCATATCACTTATAGACTAATTTTAGTCCACTTTAAATAAATTCACGGTCATTTCCCTAAAATCTCGTTCTTTTCTGATGAATTGCATTTTACTCGTTTTTGACCCGTGTTTCTAGCTTTAAGCAGCGTTTTTGCACCCAATGAGACTTATCACCCATTTTATATTTTTATATGGAGTTTAATGACGAGTTTCATCATTCCTACAAGTTTCGTATTTTTACGATACCTGGTTTTACGTTTCGTGACTTAACGGCTTACGGTTGGCATTAAACGGAACCAAATCATACTCTAAACTCAAGATACTACCAAAAATATCCACCTAAGTCATCTTATCTATATTTGGCCGACTTTAGGGGGTCATCATCTTGGTGGCTTAATCCTAACCATGGTTCATTTAGATCATTACATGTGTCCTAACTTAACCATGGTTAACATTTAACCCAATATATGGTTAACCAAACTTACCCTCCTATAAACTGTTAGGAATTGTAAATTCCATAAGTGAAGTGTCAGTCACCCCAAATATTATCTAGCATAAGTTAGCTCGTAGACATATCGTACATGACATTATTTGTGAGTTTATTAGTTAGTTATTAGCGTAGTTTAGTCTAGTGCAATACCGTGGAGGAAGGACGGGTCTTTACCCATTGTATGCCTGATCCAAAGCCCGAAAGAGGGCGTGCTTCTTTGTATAAATAGTCCTCTCCCCACAAGGGAGAGGGTTGGATGTTCATTTGGAATCTAACCTTCCATGAGTTTCTCTTACTAGAATATCCCACTTTCTCTCTCAAAAACCATATAATTATACGCCCATATTTGTGATTGTTTGTGTGATAGTGAAATCCAATGTCTAACAATTGGTATCAAGAGCCGTGGTTTGATCATCTCTCTTACATATCCTTGGATTTCTAGTGGTTTTATATGGTTTTGGGTTTGAAAAGTTTAGTGGTTTTGCATCATTTGGATCATTTTGTGTTAAAGTTTGAATTTTGAGTGTACTTTTGTGTTTAGAATCATTGTAAGTGCTTGGGGTTTGATTTGGAAAGCTTGAATCACTGTGGTTGGGCGTGTTTTGGATTGAAAAGTGTGGTTTTGAAGTGTTTCATCTTAGCGACTTGAGTCTCGGTGTGTTTTTCTTCGTAGCGACTTGTTTTAGTAATTTCCAGCGAGTTGTAGTTTAAGTCGTAGCAACTTGATCTTAGCGACTTGTCTATTGAGACAAGCCGACAAACAATACAAGTTAGTGGAGGTTCCACTTCGGCTAGCGACTTGGTTGGGTTAGCGACTTGTTTCTATTATTTCTAGCGACTTGGCTTTATAGTTCTTGGCGATTTGTTCTAGTAGCGACTTGTCTACTTAGCGATTTGGTGCTGTAGCGACTTGTGTTCAACGACTTGATTCATCGCGACTTATAAGTAGCGAGTTGGTAACTTAGCGAGTTGTTCTTAGCGACTTGATACTTAGCGAGTTGTTCTTTAACGACTTGTCTTCTTAGCGACTTGGTGTCTTAGCGACTTGTTTCTAAGGTTTATAGCAACATGAGTACCTAGCGACTTGGGTAAGTAGCGACTTGTCTTCAAGGTATTTAGCAATTTGGTGAATTAATGCAAGTTACATGTGCACAATATCCATCAACACAATGACATACATCATCGACCCTTTAATCTCCAAAGTACTTGAACTCTATGATACCTCACGTAACAATGAAACGATGCGCTATTCGTAATGTTTAACCATGACCGATTCAAGAAATTATGATCAAAACCCTTCACATTTTGAGTCAAATATCAATGAATCATACTTATTAATGACACATGATGCAAGGGAAATGGAATGCAACATTGAGTCCTTTCAACTACTTCACCAAGACCTCACACAATCAAGTATCCACAACTAGGATCGAACATGCAAAGGTCTCTTCCGACATGACTTATCCACATTGACAAGAACGTGTTCTTGAACTTAGAACCACCGAAGCTTCAAATTACCAAAAGAAGGTATTAATGGATAACTCTAGTCGCACTTCAAGTAATCTACAACCAATTTCACCATTTATCAATGGGGAATATTCCGCAGACTTTGATCAACAAGTGACTTGAATTTCATTCAAGAAACATAACGGAATGGAAATTCATGAGTTCATCAACACATTTATCCAACTTATGGATAATGTGAAATGTACATTAAGGAAGTCGCTCAAGAGAATGATAAGTTGAATGGGTGTCGAATAAATTAAGTGAAAGTTGTGATAAATCGGGTAATGGATCGAGTTGAAAGAACGGATGATGTCAATGCGAATATCGATACAACAAAGGATGATGAAACCATCTCGATCGAATACAAAGACTCGATCGTAAAAGCTTAAAACAATTTGCATTTCAGTACCTCCTGTTGTGCATGAGGTAATTACAGATGCCATTCCAGCAAATGAACCGGTGTCATGTGATGAGGTATCCTTAACTGATCAACATAATGCATTTAATAATGTACTTGATCAATTTCATTCTAACTCTAATTATGATATTGATAAATGTTTCTTGGTTAAGCCTGAATCTAAAATCTTTAAAACAAATGACATGGTTGAAAAAGGGGTTTATGATGAACTTTCAAACAAATACTCAATTCTTGAAAACATTGTATTTTCTTGGAAATTGCAATACAACAAAGAGAAGAAAGTTTTCTTGCTACAAAACTTGCATAAATCAAGAATTCCCGAATTTTGAGAATTTTTGAAATTAACCACTTAAAACCCAGTTCGGGACAAAGATTCAAGCATATGCAATGCGAAATTAGAACTCGGATCTCGCATAAGAAATGTAATATAGGGATGAATAATCCTAACCATGAGGTGAGTGATACGCTTAAATCTAGGAATGATGAATTGGCTCTATGTGTGTCCAACCTTTTAAGGAAAATGAGTCCTTAAGAAAGAACTTATCGAGAACAATTCAAAGTTGATTGATCAAACTAACTCCTTGTTGGCGAGACATTGATGCCCTCAAGCCCAAATTGGGATAAGAGCTTCACTATTGTTGCCTTAAAATATGAGCTTAGGAAATCTATTGGAAATAGGGTGAACACTAAGTTTGCAAAACCATCAACCTTGGGGAAGCCAATTGTACTGAACAACTCAAAACGTACTGTAGTTAGGCAGCCCAATGCTTTTAGAACTAAAAGATTTAAACCATCGAAATCTAAGCTTGCCTCCCAAGTTGATACGAATACTATTTTGTCAAAACCAGTCACTTCACTATTTCATTCCGATATGATGAATAACAATCCCCAGCTTAATGTTCGAAGCCCTAAGATTATGAATATTAGGAGTTCATCTAGTTCTTATAAGAAGCATCAAATGACTGATCAATCCCCTAAGAAACAAACTAATTATAAAAGAACCAATATTCAAAACAGGGAAGTTGCTACATCTAAATCTACTAGCAGTTGTTTCAAATGGATTCCAACTGGTAGATTATTTAAGTTTTCAGGATCCAAAGGGACTTACATAGCTAGATTTTGCCTTAAGTGGATGCCCACAGGAAAACTCTTCAAGGATATTGAACCTAAAGGGATTTCTATTAATAACACTCCTAGATCAAAATGTGCAACACCCAATAGTGAAGTTACTCATGTCACTAACTTATCTATTTGCAATACTACATGTGCTTCTAGTGCAAAGTGTCCTCAGTCTTTTTCAGGTACAATGCTCAATTCAATCATGAACATCATGACTTGGTTTCCATCAGAAATGAAGATTGCTCACTTAGGAATTGTAGCTTGTCAGAATTGATGTACCTCATACTTTGACTCCTGTTCGACTTGAATCTGGACTCATTCTCATGAATCAGAGTACAAATTTGTTCTCAAAAAAAATTTTAATTAAGATATCAATTTTTTTCTTTAAATCAAAATAATTTTTGTTATTATTAATTTAATCTTTACCCACAATCTGAAAAAAGATGTATCTCTTGTAATCGATAACATCTACGGTCCTAGAAAGGTCATTCAATAATGACACAGGTCCATAGATGAAGTTCGAACAAAAGATATACTCTTGTTTTATAACGAGGGGTTTGAATTCAATCAATGTTCATTGGTGACATTGATTGAGGGGGAGAATATTTCAAGTTATTTTTGTTTCACTCTGCATCATTGTTTGATATGTATTGTGTGCTTATGCATGTTTATGTGATGTTTTGTTATACCCTTTGTGTTAGATAGCTTATCTATGTTGTGTCACTTTTCGTACTTGTCATATTCTTCAACATGCTTTTATCCACTGTATTTTCCAGCAATCTGATAAGTTCAAGGACTGAAAATGTCAATAGGACAAACATAGATAGATAGCGACTTGCTTTAATCATAGATAGCGACTTGCTTTTCTAAGGGGTAGCGACTTGGCCTTTATCTTTACTAGCGAGTTGCCTTTTCTACACAAGTACTGGGACTGAAAGTGTAAACTTTTTAAACTTGAAAATCCATTCTTAAAACATAGCGACTTGATTCACGATTACATATTTTCAAAAACACAAAAGTTTTTTCTCTCGTGACCATTTCCTCGCTAACGACTTGCTTGTGGTAAGACAATCTCAACGTTTTGATTCATATCATGTAGATTATACCTCCTTAATTCGCTTATATTAATGATTCCATTTGCTCAACGATCCTCGGCAAATTGACCCCTCGTTTAGGTTTTTAATGAATTGTTTAATGAATCACTTGATATATGTGTTAATGGAGTAGGTGTTGTTTGGGTTCATTAGGATAGATGTATTTTGTAGTTGTATGTATTAATGGGTCTTTGAGCGATTTGTTGTATTATTCGTATGTGGTTCGTTTGGGTTGTGTTTCTGATTTTGCTTGTGTTTGTGGGGTAATTGTATTTGTTCATTGTAGCGGTTTGATTGTGTTACTATAATGGTTACATATGTTGATTGGATTGAGGTGTTATGTGTATGATAGGTCGTGTTCTTGGTAGCGACTTACCTAATAAACACAGTGTTCTTGGTAGCGAGTTGGTTCATAGACTCCTCATGGCGTGTTGTGATATTTTAATACATTCTTGCTAGCGACTTGGTGATATGATTTGTAGCGACTTAGCCTTGTAACCGATAGCGACTTGTCTTGACAAGTTAGCGACTTGCTTAAACGCTTTCATAAAGGCGACTTGTTAAGTAATTTTCTTATAGCATCTTGTTTTGACAAGTTAGCGACTTGGTATCTTGTTTTCACAATGGCGACTTGTCACTATTTTTCCCGTGCGACTTGTTTTGTTAAATTGGTTAAAGCGACTTGTTTGTAATAACTTCATGTTAGCGACTTGGTTCAGTTTACTCGTAGCGACTTGTTTTGACAAATTTCTTTTAGCAAACTTGTTAAAACACTTTCATAATTGAAACTTGTCTCATGAAATCCTATTATAGCAACTTTGTTCTTAACAATTTTGACTCAAAACAACTTATCTCTTGAAAACGTTGTCAAAATGATTTGTTACTTTGAATATTACTAAAACTACTTAATCTATTTCCAAAGCATTTCAATGCTTATTGGTAATCCGTCATGTATGCTACTCGTTGTGCTTGGTTCATGAGGTTACATTAAAAGTTGTTCGCTAACCTGCCTTATCTAACATGCTCTCGAACACCGTGGTGTTGTGCATGTGTTTCTGAGAATCTCAAATGGCTAATACAACTTCATCTCGAGAATCTTGTTACCTCTACTCCATCCATTGTTACGACAGATAATGAAATTCTTCCGGAAGACAAATGGGTAGAGATTGGGAAAAGTAATCATTATGTGGACATGGAAAGGATTCAACAAAATCCAATCTTCAAGGTGGCTATTGATATTCTTAAAAACACTAACTTCTTTAGTGCCCTAACTAAACAATGCACGATCCCTTCCATTTACCTACAACAATTTTGGAACACCATCACTTGGGACAAGATCACTGCCACTTATTCCTGTAAGCTTGATGATAAGCAATTTGAAATCACATCTTACATTCTCAGTAAGGCCCTAGGAATCACACCATGTGACCCTACCAAACAATTTGCCCCTCCACCTAGTGCGGAAGAGCTAATAGTCTTTCTAATTGGTTTGGGTTATCAAGTTGGCATAACAAGGGCCTCAGATATCATTACCGGACACATGTATCAACCTTGGACAGCCATGACAACTATTCTCAACTTATGCTTATCGGGCAAAACCTCAGGGTTTGATAAAGTAAGGATTCCTATTCTGCAAATCCTATGGGGTCTCGTCAATGGGGTGAACATTAATGTCTTGGAACGTATTTGGGAAGAATTCTCGTTGTCAATGCACACATTCATCACTGATAGAACAAATGTTCATAATCAAAGACCTCATATGCTGCCCTTCTTAAGAAGAGACGTGACATATCACATCCTACTGACACTTCTTTAAAGAAGCAGAAAAAGAGAAAGAATGATGCAGAAAAGGAAATTGTTAGGGGAACCGAGACACCAAAGGGTGACAGTCAATTGGTCGATGAAGACGATGCTAATTTGCAACAAGGGATTAGACAAAGCCTTGAAAGCTTGATGATTCGTGTAAAGTGAGTGGTGAAAAACACAATATCAATATATATCAAATTAACCGTAAAACCCGACAAACTAACCTTTTAGGAAAAGGGTTAACGTGCCAAATCTTACGGGTGTGATAAAAGTGATACCGGAAAAGTGATTTCCCGGGTCGTGTCCCAACGAGGTGTGAATGGAAGGATTCGTTGAGTTTCGTGATTTATAACTTGAATTGGTATAGATGATTTGTTGATTTGAATTACGTTTTTTTACAATTTAATTAACGGGAAGGTAATTAAGGAAAGGGAACCCTAATAAACTAAAAATAAACTATTACTAAGCCTAAGGAATGATAAAACTAAACTAGTCTAAGTCCTAGGGTGCTAAAACGTAAAAATGTAAAAACGGGAAAACGACCCGAGCCATAAACGTAAAATTTTTGCAAATTAAGGGCTACGGGTGTGAAATTAATTTTCCTACGTCCTAATTGACTAAAAATAATTTCGAAAAAAGACCGGTATTTTTCGACTTTTAAAATAATTACTACAATTAAAAACTATTTAACACTAATTAAATGATTAAAAATACTAAAACATTTGTGAAAAATCTGAAAAATTCACAAAAAGTACTAAGATGTGTACTAAACCTAAGAAAATTAAGAAACCTTGTGCTTGTTTTGGAAATAAGCCACGAAATAAGCTAGAAAAGAGCTTTAGCTTAAAACTGCTAAGTTGGTTAGATAATTAATGTTGCAAGTTAAAACACAAGAAAGTCCCAAGGGCAATTGGCATACAGGTACACACTATCAGTCACAAAGGGTGGAGGTCTCAGGTTCCACCGCCTCCCCCCTTGCCTTTTAATTTCTTTTGGGTTTTAAACTTTAGAATTCAAAAGCCTTTAAGAGATTAGTGATGCGATTTATAACAAAAGAGTTCAATAGGCGGATGGTCTTTGTGCGCAGTGTCTTGAGTGGCGTGGGTTCAAGTCCCACCCACGTCGCTTTTGAAAACCTTTTTTTTTTTTTGAACTTTTCTTTATCAAATAAGATTAATGAGATAGAAATATGAGACTTTTGTGAAAACTTTTTGCCTAACAAAGTCGCGTTAAACTGTCTAGATCAGCCTTTCACCAACAGTGATGAATATACAAAACCAAACACCCCTTTAACTAAACTTCAAACGATATGACCAATCCAACCAATAAGTTAATCTAACTAACTTCGATTTAACTTCAAACTAAAGATCTAAACTAGTCAAACCTAAGGATTCCTAACTTACACTAAGGGGGGGAGACAAATCAGTTGGCATAAATCTAGGGAATTCCTAAGGCTAAAGGGAAAATGGAAATTAAACACTAAACTCCTATGATAAGCACTGATAAGTTATTAGTTACACTAAGCCTATACTAATTAAACCACTAGTGAATTAAATCCTAAATAAGCTAAAATCTACTACTGATAAGCTAAAAAGACAAAGAAAAAAAAACAATTCTGACCCGTGGCTGCAGGCTTCATATGCAGGCTGAAGAACAGCCTATGGGGCCTGTTGTGGCTTATTTTTAAGCTGAAAGATGTACTCCAAATTCACATACAAACTGAAACAATTAGAGTTAGCACAGCAAAGATTTATGAAAATTAATTTGGGACCATAAAAAATCGTTTTACTCCTTGAAAATGGGCTGAGATCAGGTCTCAGTCACCTGTTTAGTTTGCTGATGCAGACTACAAAATAGAAACAGAACACCCTTTTTTTTATTCAAACTTTTTACAAATCTTATGACCCCCTTGCTAACCTTTGAAAACTTAAAGTAACATTGAAAGAACATTGACTAATAAAGTCAAATGGGTAGAAAACAAAACGGTTTTGACCACTAGAAATACATGAACCAAACACCCCTATGACACCTGGTTTTGACACAATTAGCTTATTGAAACTTAATTTGGAGAAATACTTCAGCAGATAACTAATGCAGGAATTGAATAACTAAAATAACTTGAATATTAAAGAGATTGATCAAAAGAAATTTTCATTGAATAAAAACAGATTACAAATAAAAGAAAACTAAGACTTGACTGAAAACTAAAAGCTAGGGGTGCCTTATCAAATGGCTACAACATCTTATTTATACTAAAAGCTAATAGGGGTCTTCACATCTTTAAATGCTCTTGCCTTGTGTTTCTTCTGTGAGAGCAACCCCTTTGTGCTTCTTCAAACTGATCCTAGCCGTCCAACAATTAGGTATACAATTGGAGAAATCTGAGCCTTCGGATGGTTGATTTATGCTAGGATTGCCACCATGGCACATCTTCGGGAAGGGTGAGGGAGCTTAGTGGGTTTGGGATTTGGGGAAAACTAGTTAATAGGATGGTGTGAAGGTTGAGTGTTTGGGGCAAAGGGAATCTGGATAATGGGTGAGTTTCCTGGGTTGGAGAGAAAGCAGGAAGAAGGTGGGTTTTTGGAGGGAAAAGGTAAAGAAGAAAGAAAGGTCGTGGGTCGTTTTTATTATTGGTGAAGGGTTCAATGGAAGGGGTTCAAGTGGGAATGTGGTAGGGGTTCAAGGGTCAAGGGGTTTGGTGGACTTGGTATTAATAACAAGGACCATTTTTGTAATTCACCAAACTTGAGGGACCAAAACTGTAATTTTGCAAAGTTTATTATAAGGACCACTTTTGACAAGTTTGAATTACCAAAGGACTAAAAATATTAATTTTCCAATTTAAAGTGTCCGGTAAATTTCATCAATCTTTGAAACTTGAGGACTAAAGTTGCCATTTTGCAAACCGAACTTTATAAGGGTAATTTTGACAACTTGAAAATCCACGAGGGCCTTTTATGAAAAATTACATGTTTTGAATAACCGAGGACTAGATTTTGACAATTATTGCATAAAATACGATCTAAATATTTTTCTGTCTTTTGAGACTTTTCAAAGTGTTTTTGATTGTTTTTGCGGTCGAGATGGAATAAAATGATGAGTATTTAGACACTCATCAATCCCCACACTAAACTATTGCTAGTCCCTAGCAATCTTTTGAGAAAACTTAATGGATTTGAATCTCTTTACCAAAAGCCATTACTCGGAGTAGCCAATTGTTTTAGTTCAAGTAAGAACCTTGGTACAATGATAACCAAATGATTTTGAGCAAATCACCGACTTTCAACGGATTTGATTTGTCTTTACGAAGCCGCTTTGCTTCGGACTAGCCAACTCTTAGATAAAATATCTTTGGTGAGTCGATTACCAATTATGGTTTTCCAATCGCCTTTACCACAAGCCATAAACTTGCGGCTAGCCAACTCTTCACTAATTAAAGATATGGTGAAATTTGAACACCATACAATTTTGGGCAAATTGCAAGCCGTCAACGGTTTGAGATATCTTTACCAAGAGCCGTTTGCTCCTAGATTAGCCAATCCTTTTGTTTATTAGACATGGTGGATCGATAACCATAAGTCGAGTAAGTGCAAAACACTTACTCCAAAAAAATTTTGGCCAAAAATGGGGGAATAGGGTGGTATAATTACATGATAAAATTCGTGAGAATTCCCCCACACTAGAAATAAATATTGCCCTCAATATTCAAAGTACCATGGTTATGCCGAAACATAGAACGTAAAGGAAATACTACGGCCATTATTTGAAATTTTTTTTTTTTTTTTTTGTTGAAACTTATATACATTAGCGGGGCAACTCCCCACACTAGGGTGGTAGAAAATAGAAAGAAGTCGAAATACGGTGAAGACCCATATAGTGTGCTACTCTTGTTTTTGATTCCCGAGTCGCTAGCTTGACTCGACCCGTATTCATTTGTTCTTGGGAAGCAACGTGGAAAACCAATCTCGATCGGACTTTCGTTCACGGTGTTAATAAACATATGAACATCGAAAGTTCCACACCGAGATACAACCGCTGTATTGTTAATAGTAGAAACTATAAAGGATGATATCGGGTCAAAGATGGTGTCCTCATTCCGAAAGAGAAAAGGAAAGAGCAACCACACCATCTGTGAAGAATGGAATAAAGATGTGCATGAGAATGCAAATCCATTCCTCATCGATAAAAGCAAATCACCATTTTGACATTTTAAGCTTAGTCTTGAAGTTTGTGTGGTTATTGTCAACAAAATTTCCGGTAGGGAGGGTTGGAAGCGGTTCTTCAATCAGCAGATTTTCCGGAAAAGGATGTCCCCTCAAATCAAAGTAAGTATTATCAATTCTGTTGGAATCGACTCATCACTAAGAAAGGCATCGACTTCATTCCAAAAGTTGTCATCTTCCTCATCCGGAGTGAGAGAAGGATGGAAGAGTCGGAAATAATAAGACTAGGGGATGATGGATCATTTTTGAGCAATTCTTCAATGGGAAGAGTGTCTCCCATTGGATCACAAACATCATCATCCAATCCAGATGAAATCGAAGAGAGTTTGGTTTCATTCACGTAATTAACAAACTCAATACGATAAAGCGATTCCGGAGGTGGGACAAGCGGTGTGCTCTTAGAGCTAGCAATTTCCACCACTTCCGATAAAGTCTCGATTCTAGATCATCATCATCAAGAACACTCTTGACTTCCTTGGTACAACTTTCAAACCATTTGTTTGAACCGGGGTTGATTTTCAAAGCTTTTAGCTCAAGACGCGTTTTGGTGACTCCTCTTAACCGTAAAATTTGAGAGTGTTGCATTGATTCTTTCATATTTTTTATCAATTGTGGTAACACTATGTTTGTATAGAGGTTTGGAGTTACGGTTGATATTAAGCGTGAGTTCTTCGTTGTCAACCCGTATGGTCAACTCTTGACAAATACATCAATTAGAGCACGGCTCGTTCTCAAGAAAGCTCTCCCAAGATGAGGGAACTCTAGGATCGCATCAAAGTCTACTACAACAAAGTCGGTGGGAAAGTGAAACTTTCCTACTTTCACCACGACATCCTCGGCTATCCCAAGTGGGCGAGTTTTGATGCAGTCCGCTAGCTCGAGTGTCATACAAGTGGATGTCGGTTTAGGAAGAGACAGTTTCTTCCATCTTGAGAGTGGCATGAGGTTAATGCTTGCGCCAAGATCGGCCAAGGCGAGCATTGAACCATCCCAATCTGCACAGGATTAAAAACTGCGGGGTCTTCAAGCTTTTGGGAAGCTTCTTGAGAAGGACCGTGAGCATTGCTCATTGAGAGGGTTTTAGCCATCTCGGACAACTTATCTTTGTTGCTCGGCCAAGCCTTTAAGCGTGGATGCAAATTTGGGCATTAGAACGAGAGCATCAACGAAGCTTATATCAAAGTGAAGTTCATTGAAAATTTGGAAAAATTTTCCATTTGCTCTTTGGTTTTGTCTTTGAGCTTCTCATCATGCAATCTTGATGGGTAAGGAAGTCGACTAGACTTTTAATGAGACGGAAGTCATTTCCGCTCGAATTTGTCTTTGGAACTTGGTTCCGGACTTAAAGCTTGGACTACCGAAGGTGGGACGTGTGCGGTGCCATGTGGGCTTGAAATGCACCTTGTCCATTGTATCCTTGGTAACTTGACTCATTGCTCTGGTGGAGGAGGCATTGGAGTCGAAGGTCCATTGTACGTCTTACCACTACGAGTGGTGACGCTTTCAACTCGGCATTTGGATTTGGGCTTGATTGCTTGGGAGTCCTCCGGAAGATGACGAAGCTTTGTTCATATTCATGTTCATGAAACTGCTCATCATATTCTTCAACTCATCATCTGCCGAGACATTGTGGTATCAATTTCCTTTTTAGCTCAACTCTCATGTTATTGATCCGAGTTTGCATTGAGCGTATGCTTGGCTCGATAATTTTCATGAAGTCATTTGGAAGGGAGCTTGAGAAGGTTGTTGATAACTTTGATTGGAGCTTGATATGGTTGGTTGAAATTGTTCCGATTCGATTGAAATTTTGAGAGTTATTGAAGTTTTGTCCTTGATTCGAACAAAGCGATTTTGATTGCCATGGTTTTGCACGGAGGAAAACCGGTGGTGTCATCTTGCTAGGTGCAGTAGTGAGGATCGACTTGTGGTCGGTATTGATTGTGGTTTACTGAAGCTACGGAGCTTGGTAAAAAGAAGCATCAGTTGCTTGACAATCATAATACGCGTGGACCACTACAAGTTTCACACACCTTGTTCACGGCTTTGATTGGTTCCGGCTTATGAATTTCGCTTTTGATTTCCTTTACCTCTTTCATCATACACGGATGGCGTCCGTTAGAGCGGTTAACTGAGCGGCTAACTCGGAAGAGTTACCGGTTGAAGAAGAAGGAGTGTTCGAATATTGACTTTGTTGCGAGAAATAGGAACTTTTGATTTTTCTCGAAAATCTCAATCACATCTTTAGGCTTACGATTCAAGATATTGCCACCGTGGCTGCGTTCAAAGAATCTTGATCGTTACCGTTCAACCCATTATAAAAGATATTAACTTGTCAAGTCGTGAATTCATGATGGGGCATTTCACGAGGAGATTTTGAATCTCTCCCATGCCTCTCCAAAGTTTTCATCGAAATTTTGAAGAAATCCAGAAATTTCATTTTAAGATTAGTCGTCTTTGATGGAGGAAAGAAATAATTGACAAACTTTTGAACAAGATCCTCCCAGTTTTGATGGTTCGAGGGGTTCTTTTTCGGTAAATCCGGCCGCCTCAGTGAGAATGGAAATAGCATCGGTTTGATCACTTTTGTGGCACATCCTTGTAATTGATAGTTGAGGTCAACTTGTTAAACCAACGGATGTGTGCATACGGGTCTTCTCGATCAAACCCGTGGAATTGATTCGTAGACACAAGTTGGATCAAATGCGTCTTCAATTCAAAGTGATCGAATTGATTGGTGGTAAACGATGGCATCTCCATAACCCTCGGTGGGTGCACGGAGCATTTCCGCCATAGTTCGTTCGTCGCCATATTGTTGTTTGGAATAGTACGAATCTCGGGTTCGACTATTCGGGCAACACGTCTATGAGAACGTCTTCTAGGAATTTCTGCTAGATCACGAAAGGGCTCGATGATCTAGAAGAACGAGTGCGCATGCACTAGACGTAACTCGAGGAAACAAGAGAATTTTGAAAATGGGAAAGAAGAATCTTTTGGGTTTTATTGTTTTTTGAAAAGTAAAGATAATAACAAATCCAATTAAAACAATATCGAGGCAAAACGACGATGAACTTAAACCAATAATCCACGTGAAATGATCACTTCTATAAGTAAACGCACAAAGGAGCGGAGAGACTTATTAGGTCGCGAAGCTTATTAAAACCCGTCTCTTTTCAGCCGCAATTTAATGTCGAGCCGTCCTTATACCCTCACATGAGTTTATTAAACCGATAAAAGTAAACCAAAACACGAGCGACACAAAGGCAAGTTTTAAATCTTTTGTTCGGGAACTTATAATGATAACACTTGATTGAGAATGTTATATTGATTGTGTCTTCTATATTATTTAAAACAACAAGCAAAAATCTTTTGTATTTTTAATCTTTTACATATATATACAAAGAAAGAAAAATATTTTTGTATTTTCGTATTTTTATAAAACAATAACTTCACGAGGAAGGTTCTTCAAGTAACTAATCGCAAAATCACGATATTGTCGCAACACCTCCCGGCGGTGGCGCAAAATTTGATTCGTGTAAAGTGAGTGGTGAAAAACACAATATCAATATATATCAAATTAACCGTAAAACCCGACAAACTAACCTTTTAGGAAAAGGGTTAACGTGCCAAATCTTACGGGTGTGATAAAGTGATACGGAAAAGTGATTTCCGGGTCGTGTCCCAACGAGGTGTGAATGGAAGGATTCGTTGAGTTTCGTGATTTATAACTTGAATTGGTATAGATGATTTGTTGATTTGAATTACGTTTTTACAATTTAATTAACGGAAGGTAATTAAGGCAAGCAACCTAATAAACTAAAAATAAACTATTACTAAGCCTAAGGAATGATAAAACTAAACTAGTCTAAGTCCTAGGGTGCTAAAACGTAAAAATGTAAAAACGGGAAAACGACCCGAGCCATAAACGTAAAATTTTTGCAAATTAAGGGCTACGGGTGTGTAATTAATTTTCCTACGTCCTAATTGACTAAAAATAATTTTAGAAAAAGACCGGGTATTTTTTCGACTTTTAAAATAATTACTACGAATTAAAAACTATTTAACACTAATTAAATGATTAAAAATACTAAAACATTTGCGAAAAATCTGAAAAATTCACAAAAAGTACTAAGATGTGTACTAAACCTAAGAAAATTAAGAAACCTTGTGCTTGTTTTGGAAATAAGCTAGAAAAGAGCTTTAGCTTAAAACTGCTAAGTTGGTTAGATAATTAATGTTGCAAGTTAAAACACAAGAAAGTCCCAAGGGCAATTGGCATACAGGTACACACTATCAGTCACAAAGGGTGGAGGTCTCAGGTTCCAGCCTGCCTCCCCCCTTTTTGCCTTTTAATTTCTTTTGGGTTTTTAAACTTTAGAATTCAAAAGCTTTTAAGAGATTAGTGATGCAGATTTATAACAAAAGAGTTCAATAGAGCAGATGGTCTTTGGTCTGCAGTGTGTACCGAGTGGCGTGGGTTCAAGTCCCACCCACGTCAGTTTTTGAAAACCTTTTTTTTTTGAACTTTTCTTTATCGGTAGCATTAATGAGATAGAAATATGAGACTTTTGTGAAAACTTTTGCCTAACAAAGTCGCGTTAAGCTGTCTAGATCGACCTTTCACCAACAATGATGAATATACCAAACCAAACACCCTTTAACTAAACTTCAAGCGATATGACCAATCCAACCAATAAGTTAATCTAACTAACTCGATTTAACTTCAAACTAAAGATCTAAACTAGTCAAACCTAAGGTTCCTAACTTATACTAAGGGGAGACAAATCGGTTGGCATAAATCTAGGGAATTCCTAAGGCTAAAGGGAAAATGGAAATTAAACACTAAACTCCTATGATAAGTAATCGATAAGTTATTAGTTACACTAAGCCTATACTAATTAAACCACTAGTGAATTAAATCCTAAATAAGCTAAAATCTACTCCGATAAGCTAAAAGCGAGAAAAAAAAACAATTCGACCGTGGGCTGCGGGCTTCATATGCGGTGAAGAAACGACCTATGGGGCTGTTGTGGCTTATTTTTAAGCTGAAAGATGTACTCCAAATTCACATACAAACTGAAACAATTAGAGTTAGCACAGCAAAGATTTATGAAAATTAATTTGGGACCAGAAAAAATCGTTTTACTCCTTGAAAATGGGCTGAGATCAGGTCTCAGTCACCTGTTTAGTTTGCTGATGCAGACTACAAAATAGAAACAGAACACCCTTTTTTTTTTTATTCAAACTTTTTACAAATCTTATGACCCCCTTGCTAACCTTTGAAAACTTAAAGTAACATTGACTAATAAAGTCAAATGGGTAGAAAACAAACCGGTTTTGACCACTAGAAATACATGAACCAAACACCCTTGTGACACCTGGTTTTGACACAATTAGCTTATTGAAACTGAATTTGGAGAAATACTTGACGAGATAACTAATGCGAATTGAATAACTAAAATAACTTGAATATTAAAGAGATTGATCAAAAGAAATTTTCATTGAATAAAAGCAGTTACAAATAAAAGAAAACTAAGACTTGATGAAAACTAAAAACTAGGGTGCCTTATCAAATGGCTACAACATCTTATTTATACTAAAAGCTAATAGGGTCTTCACATCTTCAAATGCTCTTGCCTTGTGTTTCTTACGTGAGAGCAACCCTTTGTGCTTCTTCAAACCGATCCTAGCCGTCCAACAATTAGGTATACAATTGGAAATGAGCCTTGGATGGTTGATTTATGCTAGGATTGCCACCATGGCACATCTTCGGGAAGGGTGAGGAGCTTAGTGGGTTTGGGATTTGGGAAAAGCGGTTAATAGGATGGTGTGAAGGTTGAGTGTTTGGGGCAAAGGGAATCGGATAATGGGTGAGTTTCACGGGTTGGAGAAAGCGGGGAAGAAGGTGGGTTTTGGAGGAAAAGGTAAAGAAGAAAGAAAGGTCGTGGGTCGTTTTATTATTGGTGAAGGGTTCAATGGAAGGGGTTCAAGTGGGAATGTGGTAGGGTTCAAGGTCGAGGGTTTGGTGGACTTGGTATTAATAACAAGGACCATTTTATGTAATTCACCAAACTTGAGGGACCAAACGTAATTTGCAAAGTTTATTATAAGGACCACTTTTGACAAGTTTGAATTACCAAAGGACTAAAAATATTAATTTTCCAATTTAAAGTGTCGGGGTAAATTACATCAATCTTTGAAACTTGAGGACTAAAGTTGCCATTTGCAAAGCCCGAACTTTATAAGGGTAATTTTGACAACTTGAAAATCCCCGTGGGCCTTTTATGAAAAATTACATGTTTTGAATAACTGGGACTAGATTTTGACAATTATTGCATAAAATACTGATCTAAATATTTTTCTCTTTTGAGACTTTTCAAAGTGTTTTGATTTGTTTTGCGGTCAGGATGGAATAAAAATGATGAGTATTTAGACACTCATCACTTGAACATGAGACCACCGGTTGGGTGTTGTGTTAAGAGAACTTGAGCCAATGCCAAGTCAAACAACCTCGATCACTCAAGACAAAGGGAAAGTTGTTGGTGCGGTTTGAACAAGCGCTCATGCTTCTAACCATCTCCTCTTCACCATCAAGAACTACCACACAATTTGAGTGAAGAAAAGAAGCAAGAGACATCTTGACTCAAGAACAAGTCAGTAATGGAAAGGAGGTATTCAAAACACAAGAAGAAACTCCTGCATCAAGTGATACCAATCGATCGAATGATGATGAAGAGATGCGAAAGACTCACGGAGAACCTTGAGTCAAGATCGATGATACCGGGCATATGGAGGAACCTAACACATCTCTGGTTCTCTTTCCTCACTTAAGAATCGGATGCGATTTCTCATTCGGTGATCGGTTTTTAAATGACAAACCTTCAGACACCGAGACTCATAAGCCTAATGATGAGAAAGAAGAAGTTGAGTCCATGTACACGGTCAGCATCCAGCAAGACACATCAACCATCCCACCAATGTCTGCATCTGCTCTTACAACCGAACATCCACCACCTGATCCTGCTAAAGATCCGTCACTTGAACCAGTGGTTACAGTTACTGTCACGGAAACAAGATGCGAATTCTTTGTGTTGTCAGTATAGAGATCTTCCCAATCTACGGCTATGATTATCTGAAAAAGATCGTTCTTAGAAGAGCTGACCTGAAAGATCATGTTATAGAAGAAAACGACTTCAAACATCTGCTGCCAAGTGACTTTGAAGATCTCTATCTTCTAAACCTACAAGGACAGCTTGACCATCTACCTGTTCGTGAAAATAAGGCTCTCTCATTCTTTGTCAATCTCGGATCGAGGCTTGGTCATTCGACAAAGAGTTGGGGATTTTCGACTTGGAATGGAAAGCTACCGGACTGGGTCAACCTAACAAGACCGCATGATGGAAGCCTCGGGACTTGAATTTCATCACGAATATAAAGTGATTGACACCCTAGAGCCATCATCTTTACCGCGGATCGGGTCACATATGCTAATGAGATCGTCACGAGCTTTTCAAGTTCGGTGATGGAACTCTCAAGATGGTCGAAGAAGAATTGAACTCTAGAGTGAAGGAAATCGGACTTGATAAAGCCATGGAACAAAACAAGATTCTGGTTTGAACAGGACTTGAAGATATGTGAAGATTTCATTGCTGCAATCGAACGAAGATTAAAGAACTGAATAAAGACATCTTTCGGAAGTAGTTTCTGTTTTGTATTTTTGATTTGTAAAATGTGGTGTATGTACTATGAACAACTATAATGTATGTAGTAGTGATAGGTTATCTATTGTGGTTTCCCTTTTTATCTAAAAAGGGAACTTCAGTGTTGTCCACTTCAGATCATATAAAACCAGACACATTTTTCTCCAACAAATGTTTTATTTCATACATATTTAAATCACTAGAGATCCAAAATCTCAAAGGATTTGAAATTTTTGATCGGGGGAGAAAATGTGATATAAATATGAAAGATAATAAAGATGACCATTTTGTCTCAAAGTGCATCTGCTCTCTAATATGTGCTAAACTCTTTTCGAATCTCGAAGCATATATTAAAGGGGAACATTTCAAAACAAATACAAACCTTCAAGGTACAAAGATTTACATGTTTTAACATAATGTACCTTGATTGTGAGTTAAATGGTTTCTAAATATTTGGTAATCATGGTTGTATTTCAAAAGATCTCTTTCCTCTATGTGATAAAATGATTTCAAATATCCTATGCACATATTGACGGGGAGAATTCACCAAAGAAAATCAAATGGCTTTTTCCATGGAAATTGTGATCAAGAATTTATTTCAAAAGAACTCTTGTCTCCATGTGCTAAACAATTTCAAAATCATATGCACATGTTGAGGGGGAGCATTTATAAATGATCAAAACAATTAAGGTACAAAATGCTTTGATACTATATCACAAGTACCTTGATTGATTTTCATATGATTGTTCAATTGGTTTCTCGAAAAAATGAACTGTACCAAAAGACCGACCATTTTACTTTATGTATGGAGTTATAAGATTGGTGAGGTTAGGTATTCGTTCCCACGATCCCGCCAGAGCCGGAGGGATCTACCAAGGGACAATCCACTAGATAGTGTAGAGTCCTTAGGCATGATGAAAAAAAAGGAGAAAAGTGAGATATGGGAAGAGCGCGAACTGAGATAGAACTTGAATAAACCCAACAAGGTTCTAGTAATGAAGTCACGGTAAGCACTGAAGGGGTTGAAGAATGAAAAGAATTAAATGTGAGAAGGGAAAAGAAATAGCCCTCGATAATTCAACCTTAGGGCGATGAAGGGTTCAATACATATCTCTTGGTGGTTACTAAGGTAACACCGGTATTGAAGACAAGGCGTCAAGGACCCAAAGGACGACCGCACTACAACTTCCCAAGCTACTCAAGTTCCTCTTAAAGGACTTGTTTCATTCTCACGGGAACCGACATTATCTATCGACTTTCTATTAGAGATTGTTGATATTGAAGGAGACCTCTCCCTAGTCTCCGACATAGGAACCAAATGTGCACTATTGAGTCTAGAGCCACGAGATCATCAAATAAATCTCTTTAGGACACTATCAAGGAAGACTCTCTCTTTCACACAATGTGGAAAGAGATTATATTTTATGAGTCCTACGCATTATCCTTGTGGTAATGCCAGAACATTTGAGTGATATGCAAACATATTCACAATGAAGATGGAAAGCCTTCTAGAGCCAACATCAAACAAGCTCTTGGTAGGTGGCATGTGAGATCTAACCGATAGATCAACCATGTGACAACTGAATAGAAAAAATGGGGCGATTCAAATCTATGAATCAATCCTGGTTCAGGTTATGGTTTGACGGATACCTTTGAAAAACCGGTCGTTGTGCTTAAAAATCTTTTCTCTAGCACATTTGACCGTGTATTAATATTTCAAAATTAAAAGGTGTTTATGATTGATAATTTATTTTCGTTAAAACCTTCGTTGTATTGCAAAACACTTTATTTTGAGCGATACACGATTGTTTTCAAATCATTTTCATCGATCGGTGAATCTCTATTCATCGGTTCACTCACTCCGTGTTGTTTTCTTTGAGACATTACGGTTTGAGAACGTTAGAATCGCTAACGAAACCACGTCAAGGAGATTCTTGAATTATACACGATCATAAGCGACTTGTATGCGATCAGCGGGAACCGTGGGCCGTGTACCTCAATTCAACGAAAGTGATCAAAGACACTTTCGTGCGCTTTATTGCTAACTGTTGTATGCAGGTACGGCCGACGTTTGCAGCTGATCAAAATGGAGAGGTCAATCCATAGCCGCATGCTCACACAACACATTCATTTCCAAAGATATCATGATTGGTGCATCAATGACTCTGATATTTTCACTCCATGCTTCTGCTACGCTGCTGCAAATATCATGAATCATCTAAAGCTTCCGCTACTCTGATGAGAAGATTTCATGATCCAGAATGTGAGCATGTCGGTCCAATTGTCATTACATCATATGCGGGCAACACAACAATGAGTGATGCTAAGATCAATTGTGGCTGATGATCTCATATGAAGCTCAAAGGTCATCATAGTGTGGATCAGCTCTATAACCTCCACTTAATGTACATTATAGTTGGATTATGATAATTTCACCATGAAAGCACAAAAGTTGAATATTTTGATGAAGTGAAGTCTATGAGCTCAAGACCGAAGATTTAATAGAATGCTAGGATGCTAAATGTAAAACATGGGGTGACCTCCCTTAGGGGGAGATTGTTAGGAATTGGAAATTCCATAAGTGCAGTGTCGGTCACCCAAAATATTATCTAGCATAAGTTAGCTCGTAGACATATCGTATGTTACATTATTTGTGAGTTTATTAGTTAGTTATTAGCGTAGTTTAGTCTAGTGCGACACCGTGGAGGAAGGACGGGTCTTTACCCATTGTATGCCTAATCCACAGCCCGAAGGAGGGCATGCTTCGTTGTATAAATAGCCCTCTCCCCACAAGGGAGAGGGTTGGATGTTCATTTGGAATCAAACCTTCCATGAGTTTCTCTTACTAGAATATCCCACTTTCTCTCTCAAAAACCATATAATTATACGCCCATATTTATGATTGTTTGTGTGATTGTGAAATCCAATGTGTAACATAAATAACAAGTGAAATACATCCTAGACACGCTCAAACACTGATTTGGGTCGTTCATAGCATAAATCATTCATATCTTCCATAATTTGATCTATAAACTCCAAGTTTACGCAAAGAAGTTTCAAGTAGTAAGTTACTACATCAAATCTCTAGCAAGTTTACGTGATCTTCTTGAGTTTAAATCCACTCAAGTCACTTACTACTTCATCACCAACTCTTCAAGATTGCAAGGGTGCCAAGGTGTGGAAAGCTAGCTCAATCCGAAGTCTTAAGTGATCAATCAAAGTCCTATCCTTACTTATTACTCCTTTCTTAATTGAAAGCCAAAAGTTGTAAGCAACTAATCACCACCATCATATCATCTTTATTATTCATAATCTTAACAATTTCATGCTATATATGTAGTTACTATGTTGATTCATGATGTACATATACTCAATCACATGTTTTAATTCACATATTGTCGTAAAAGTAACAAACTAGTAAACTAGTCATATTCTACACATTTGAGACCAGTAAAAGCAGTGACATATGGACTTTCTAACTTACATACTATGGTAGACAAGATAAAAAGGTAAACATAGAAACTTGAATCACCCGAAACGGACAAACGAGTCAAACGTTATGGCCAAAAGAAGTTAGCGAAACCAAAACTCCGAAACTGCCTAAACACAAGCTGTTAAGGGTCTGTCCGTGTTTAAAGTGGTACTTCTGGTCCGAATCATCAAAAAGTTAAAACACGAAAGTTGTCCGGAACGCCGTTTTCCTTCGGTATCAAAGAAGCTCGGACCTTGAAAACGCTTAAACATGTCATATTCTTTCAAAAACTGAAACTGCCCTATATATAGTTTCACGACTATACTTTTGTCACAACTAAAAGCAAAACCACGTTATTTTCATAGCTAGTTACATATTAACTTAACAAAACTTCATTTAATCTTTGAAATAGTGTTTTCACAAGTAACGGAAAAATGACCATTTTACCTTTTCTGACGATTTTTACCAAAACTTCATTCTTGAACATGTTAATAAGTTATAATCACTAGTAAACAAAGAGAACTTGTAAAAAATAGATATTTACTAAAAACATGATAAACTTTATGATATA